>CM035417.1:83574727-83786916 GCA_020310875.1 Ceratopteris richardii | reverse complement strand
GTTCAGATATTTGATGAAGAGGAGAACAATGAAGTACAGATTGAAGTTGAAGAAGTGCCAAGGTTTGATCCAGAATGTGATGAACCAGAAACTTCAAGAAGTGGAGAACTCAGAAGGTCATCTAGGCACAAATGGCAACCTACAAGGTATAGCTATGATAATTCATTCTTAACTACTAAAGATTATGCTTACATGTTAAAAGCAGATGAAGATCCATCCACATATGATGAAGCCAAAGGGAAGAAGAATTGGGAAAAAGCTATGCAGGACGAATATGATGCATTGATGGAAAATGAGACTTGGGATTTGGTTCCTAAACCAAATAGTCAGAAGATCATTGGATGTAAATGGGTCTACAAAACAAAAAGGTTTGCAGATGGAAGTGTATCTAGGTACAAAGCCAAGCTTGTTGTAAAGGGATATGCACAGACATATGGTGTGGATTATGATGAAACTTATAGTCCTGTTGCAAAGATGACAACCATAAGGACTCTCATAGAAATCGTTGCTTGCAAAGGTTGGAAATTATCTCAATTATATGTAAAGAATGCATTTTTGAATGGTTATATTTCAGATGAAGTCTACATGGAACAACCAGATGGTTTCAAAGATCAAGTGTATCCAAATTATGTGTGTAAGCTCAAGAGAGCTTTGTATGGGTTGAATCAGGCCCCAAGGGCATGGAATTATAGGCTTTTAAAGTTCTTAAAGGAACTTGGATTTCAAGCATCAAAGGCAGATAGTAGCTTGCTAGTCAAAGCAAGTGAGGATGGATTTATTTATGTTTGTATTTATGTTGATGACATAATACTTACAGGAATAGATGACAAAGATATACGCATGATTAAGAAGCAGATGGAGAAAGAATTCAAAATCAATGATTTGGGAAATTTGTCATTCTTTTTGGGAATGGAGATTTCATATACTCAACATGGAGTATATGTAACTCAAGAAAGGTATCTAAAAAATTTGCTAACCAAATTTAAAATGGAAGATTGCAGGATAGCACCAACTCCAATGGAAGTGAATCATGGATTGAGTAGATATGGAGGAGAATAATTCAAAGAGATGAAGCTCTATCAGAGTTTGGTGGGTATCCTGATTTATGCTACATTAACAAGACCTTACTTATCATATGCAGTTGGAGTTCTATCTCAATTCATGCATTGTCCTAGAAAGGAACATTGGATTGCACGACAAAGAGTACTTAGGTACATCAAGGGCACACTTAAAGAAGGTCTGTATTATGGATTTACTTCAGATACAAGAGTCAAGATATACACTGATGCAGATTGGGCAGGTAATTCTGATGATAGAAGATCAACACATGGATATTTGTGTTATGTGTGAGAAAAGCTAATTTCTTGGTGCTCTAAGAAGCAACATACAGTTGCTTTGTCATCTACAGAAGCAGAATACAAAGGCATGGTAGAAGCTGCAAAGGAAGTAATATGGTTAAAGACTCTTATGAAGAGTTTTGATATTGTTCAGAGTACTCCTATCATTTGTGGAGACAATATGAGTTCTTTATATTTGGCAGCGAGTCCTATATTTCATGCTAGAACTAAACATATTGAGATTCAGTACCATTTTTTGAAAGAGAAGGTTGTTGATAAAGGAATAGAAGTTATGCATACTCCTACAAAAGATCAACTTGCAAATATGATGACGAAAAGCTTGGGTGGACCAAAGTTGCAGAGGTTTAAAGATATGGCAGGAATAAAGAAGATGCAGGTAATCACAATTGATGATTGAGGGGGAGCTGTTGGAGCAAGATAATCAACAATTGGTGATTATGAAGCCTAGAAGTGAAGATATGAAGAAAAGTTTAAAGTCCAACTTCATGAAATGAAGAGAAGGTTGAGGGAGCAAAGTTCTTTAAAACATGTGTACATTAGTTTTGAAAATACTTCAATATACTTGAAGTAATGACGAATCAATACTCATATGTATATATAGATACGTGTAGATGGTCGTATTAAGAGATAGAGATGAAATATAGATGAATAGATGATGAGTATTGGATGTATCATCCATCAGATGTATGAAGAGTTGAATAGAAAGAATGTTCAGAGAATTCTGTGTCGATCTTTTCTCTAGTTTTGCTTCTGTGTTTGATTTTATCAGAAATCATTTTGTACACAACTAAGTCCATAGTTAATCTATCCATGGTTAAAGTTTGAGATTCCAATTGCAAACAGGCTGAGAGAATTTTGTGTAGGAACATCTATATATGAGAAAGTGTTGAGTGTCTTCTAAAACGGGCGCAATCTCGATGGTCAAAGAAATGGTTAGTTCTCAGTGCACAGTGTAAAGTTTTACACAAATGAGGAGTCAAAATCTAAGTTGGAAGGTAAGCTATCTATGGCTAAAAGCATTCACTTAAACGGCTTCTAGTTTGGGAGAACCATGTGTTAGAAGTTGTAGGTGTCAAAGTCGACTCTACAAGAAGGCAGTTTCAGACATAGGTAGATTGTTTGAAACATTTCTCATAATGTACTTTAGTTTTTGAAGTGTTTTAACTTGGAGCAGGTGCGTGAATTCTAGGCGACATATTCTACAAAGTTTCATTAGAAACTTTACACAAATGATCAATCAATGAGTCAATAATGTGCAGCAGACTTTTCTGCGAAACGACTTTCTTCACAGTTAGCTAAATTCTTGATAGTTTGATTCTTGTCTTCCAAAATTGGTTGGAGTTTAAAGTTATTCTTGATATAGAGCTGGTCTAACATCAAGGATAGCTTGTTCTTTTGGAGATTAATACTCTCCATCAAGGAAAATGTGAAAGTATGAGAAGCGGCAACATACGCAGAAGTGAAAGTATGCCCCCCAATTAAAATTTTTGTTTTTAGTCTAAAGTCACTACAGGACAAAACAAGAAGTCATTGGCTGCCCACTTTTGGAGAAATTCTTGGGACATCAAAGTGAGCACCAAGATACTCTTGCAGTTAGGAGCGTACGTGAATCGACACTCAAATCAAGGCAAGGACTATTCTTGGACTATTCTAAGACTAAACAAGAGAGAGCATAGTCTAAGTGAGGCAAGAGAGAGAAGTACAAGAGACACACAGTGTGCGACACAGAGAAGTGAAGTGCAAGGTGTGCATGAAGAGTGACTAAGAAGTTTGCAGAGAAGGGTTAAGCTATTCCCCCAAGGATCCCAAGGTCACATTGCAGTGTGCGCGTGCCGACAGAAGGTGTCCAATCCCTCCCCCTTATTGGAAGCTTGGTGCAAGGTGTGCACAAGTGCAGGCTTGGAGAAGGTGGAGGTCTGGTGCAGAGAAGGCCGGCAGCAACAAAACCTTGGAGGCTTCCAGTGCATATCTTTCTTCTTGTCTTTCCCTTTTCTCCTACAAACACTCAAATCCCTTCTTGTCCAAGAATCCCCCAACACCTAGGATTATCATTGTCAAAAAAAACCCTAGCCATAGAAATGCAAGATTCAAGCCTTCAAAATTTTTGTAGGCTTGAATACCAGGTTTCTGTGGTTGAGGGTTTTTTGGCAATTAAACACCTAGGGAACGATTGCATGTTCATTAATTGACCATATTCAATTGATCTAAAGTCAAAAGTACAAGTATAAATAATAACTACTCTATATGTAGACCGTGAGCACTTGTGGAAGATAATGTGCAAAGAAATAGATAAAATTAACTTCTCTTTTCAAAAATTAGCATAAGATAAATAGAAGAGAGAACCAAAGAGAGAGAGAGAGAGAGAGAGAGAGAGAGAGAGAAAAGAAAACAAATAGACAATATAGGTTAAGACAAAACATTTCATTCATCATTGAAGTAGATTGCAAAAGATGTTTCTCAAAAACTAGATATTACAGAGGCCATGGGTTATTTCCTCTTATTCTTCTAGCTAGCTAAATATCCTTGGGTTGTATGGTTACTCCCTTACCATGGATAGCACATAGGTTAGAATCTTCAAGCATGGAGACGAGGTAAGACTGTGTTGCCTCTTGAAGTGCCTCAAGTGCTATCGCCTATATTCGTAGACCTGCACAATAGCTTTGTAGTTAGTCCTTTACCATTTTTGCAAGAGACCTTCATGGTATGAGAAGTTTAGTTGATTTCTAATAGTGTCATATCTCTGCAAATGCTTTGTAGTGTCATCGTCATCTTTCTATGGCTCTTGCATTGGGAGGAATGTTAGGTTGTCATTCAGTTCTACGTCATGGTTGATAGTTCTTTTTTCTCCGATCAACTTGAGAATCATTGTCTGTTGTGATCATGCATAGGTCTTTCCAGATCTCATAATGTTCATTATTTTGAGTGCTAGTTGTTGGGTGTGTGTAGACGTGCGAGAGACACACGAGAAGAACACACAAGGAGCACAAATGCAGCAAGACACACGGAGAAGATGATGGCTGGAATAACTCTCTCTATTGACGATGAGCTGAGCTAAAGTAAGAGCTGAATAATATCCCTAAGTACAAAGTACCACCACATATGAGAGTATCAAGTATGTGGTAACATGGGGAAAAAAACCTCTAGACAGCACTATAGTAAAAAGTGCCCATGTATAGGGAAAAGGTTCACATCAAAGCTACTTGAGGAACACATAAGTGTAACAAACGCCCCTGGAGAAAATGATGTGAACACATACAAGGAGTTAGAGATCAGCCCCCACAAGGTAATAAGCCTAAAGCTTTGCGAAAAGCTTCAAACTTTTCCCGTGGAAGAGCTTTGGTGAATATGTCTACCACATTACCTTGTGTAGGCACATATACCAAATCAATATCTCCTGCATGAAGGCGCTCTCACATAGTGATAATGCACCTCAATATGTTTGGTCCATGCATGAAACACTAGGTTTCGTGCAACACCCAAAGCACTCTGACTATCAGTGAGAATATGCGTAGCAGCATCAATCTCCATGCAAAGATCCATCAATAGGCGTCTCAGCCATATACACTCCACTGTAGCTGTGAAAATTCCCCTGTACGCAACTTCACAACTCGATGTCACCACTGTAGGTTGCTTCTTACTCAACCAAGATATGCATGAGTCTCCAAGGAAAAAGCAATTACCACTAGTGGACACGCGAGTATCATAACAACCAGCCCAATCACTATCTATAAAACATGCAATCACGGCTGAATATCTCTGCCATAAAAGAGACATAAGCTCAAAGTGCCTTGGAGATATCTAAACACACGTTTCACCGCTTGCCAATGCTTAGTGCCAGGGCTATGCATGAATCGACTCAACTGGGAAACGGCATACTGTATATCCGGCCTTGTGTTGCATGCATATATAAGACATCCCACAGCTTGCTGATAAAGAGAATTGTCAAATGGATCACTAGAATCCTCAATTGAGAACCTGAATCCTGTCTCAACTCATGTGGAAACTAGCTTGCAATTCTCAAAGTCAAAACGCTGAAGTAGTTTTTCAACATACTTTGCTTGATGCATAACAATTTCCCCCTCAACGGATACAAACTGGATGCCAAGATAGTAACTCAAAACACCAAGATAAGTGACATCAAAAGTACGTTGCAAATCAGCCATAAGAATGTCAAGTTTTGCATCACATGACCCAGTCAAGAGTATGTCATCGACATAAAGAACAAGCACTGTAAGATCAGCCCAATTTTTGCGTACATAGAGTGTGCTTTCAATCGGACTACATGTGAAGCCAAGAGCAATCAAGTGCTTATGGATTTTGTCATACCATGCACGTGGAGCTTGCTTGAGACCATACAAGGCTTTATGCAAGTGACAAACCATATGCTCTTTCCCTTTCATAGCAAATCCAAGAGGTTGCTTCACATAAACCTCTTCTTGCAAATCATCATTCAAGAAGGCTGTTTTTATGTCCAACTGATGCACTTTCCAACCTCGATGGGCAGCCAATGCAACACGGTACAAATGGTAGTCATGCTTGAAGTAGGTGCAAATGTTTCCTCATAATCAATGCCATATTGTTGCGCATATCCTTTGGCAACCAATCTAACTTTGTAGCGATCAATGCTACCATCAGATTTTCTCTTAATCTTATAAACCCACTCTGTACCAATGGAATTCTTTCCTTTTGGCGATTCACATAACTCCCAAGTACCATTCCTATGTATGGAATCCATTTTTGATTGCATAGCACTCATCCATTGTGGATCTTCACATGCATCTTCAAAAGAAAGTGGCTTTTCATTACATGTTGTAGCAATAAGAGAAAAAAGTCCACAAAATTACTTGATGCATGGTGAGAGCTTGATCTTGTTCTACCAAGTAAAGGTGCATTCAATTTGCTATCCTGCAAAGAATTTCATGCTCATTTTCAGCCATATTTTGATGCAAATGTTCAGCCATGTCGCTGGAAATTTCTAGCAGTTTTGGTAATTTTTGGATGAAATTTTTCAGCCATGTTTGGCTGGAAATTCTTTACATTTTCAGCCCTATTTGGCTGGAATTTCTTGGCCCTTTGAACCTCAGTTGGCTGGTCTACATGGCCATAGTCAAGCGCACCATTTTGGAACAAAGGCACGAGTGTATCGAACACATCTTGTGAGCTAACTGTTGGCTGTTTTTTGCATTCAAGTAGAGAAAAAACTGAATTTTTAGCAAATACCACATCTCGACTCACAATAATTGTGTTCGACAATTGTTGGTGCAATACAAGCCTTCACATTTGGCTTGGATATCTACTTTGAAGACTATACATGAAGCGAAGATCATAGGAACTTATGCCTATGATTTCTTACCATTTTATCTCTTGTAAAAATATAAATGACTTGGCGCATTATGCAATCACGCCTAATTGATTGAAAGTCGTGAAAAGGCGGTTGATTGATCGAGAGAATATCTCAATCACTTTTTTAGGTGAAAGATTTTAGGAGATTGATTTGAATTCTAATTCAAGTCATCACTCAATTCCTATAAAAGCTACAAGGAAAAATATCGCCGGCGGTTCTAAAATCACCCCGAGGCGTTACTGTATCAATCATTGAGTGTGTGAGGTCTACTCTATAGCCTACACCTCTGAGTACCATTGAGCTATGTTTATCATGCCAATGGGAATGTACATTTACATGATCTAATACAAATACTTACATTCATCTACTCTGTGATTCTCTGAGTCATCATCTTCAAGTCTATCAACCTTGAAGAAGTATATCTCATGATTTACTGAACCAAATCAAGTGATTCAAAGCTTGATAGATTCAGCTCAAAGTATACCACAGGCATACAAAGTTTGAAGTAATTTGGTTCAGTCAATTTCGAGAAATCAAAAAATTACAGTCAAAGTACTCACTGTTGCAGTTCTTACAGTAAACGAGTAATTTCCGGTAGAAGAACGAAGTAGATCTCGCAGAGTAATGCGAAGCTTTGTATGAGAGATAGCTCACTCTATAGCTAGACATCTCTACTTTTAGTTGATCAATCTTTCCGGTGAAAAAGATATCTACACACAGTACAAAGTCTGACCGAAAAGAGGCTGTCTGAACTAGAGGAGTTTTTTTCTTAAATTTCATAAAGAGTTCAGTAAGTTCAGAAAGTTCATGTGTCACTTCCTTACTTCATGTATGTTCACTTGAAGTAATTATAAACAGAATTGAAGTTCATTCCGGTACAATTTCGGTACAATTACGGTGACAGTCCAGTGGCAATCTGGTGAAATTTCGGTGAAATTTTTTCCAGTAAAATTAGAGCACAGTCTTATATCAATTTCCGCAAGACTCAATCTTCATCGCGTTATCAAGGAGTAGAATCGGTGAAAAGGATCAAAGAGGGCTGGTGCAAAGCAGGATTAGCAGTACCAACTCAATCTTCTGAGTGCATCCAACCATCACTCTCAACAGTGGTATCAGAGCAAATAAAGTAATCATGGGTGATGGTTTTCCTTCATTCATTGACAAATTGGACAGAAACAATTATCAGGCTTGGTCTCTAAGGATGAAGACCTATCTACAAGGAAGGAGCTTATTTGGATACATATCAGGAGATGAGGAATTGCCCTCATTCAAGACTAGAGGACTACCGACAAAGGATGAACATGAGAGACTCAACCAATGGTGTGCAAAAGATGCTTTGGCAAGGTCTTATCTTCTTAACTCTATATCTGACTTTCTTTTACCTCATGTAAGGAATTGTAAGACTTCCCAAGAGACTTGGGAAATCTTGTCAAACTATTTTTCTTCCAACACAAGGGCCAGGAAGAATCAACTATGGATTGAATTCACCACTCTTAGGAAGCAATCAAAGCAATCAGTTTCAGATTTTGTCACTAGGGTCAAAGATATTGCAGACCAACTCGCAAGTATTGGAGAGGAGATTGAAGAGGAACAAATAGTAAGGCAGGTAATCAATGGACTAAAGGCTGATGACAAATGGGAGAGCTTTACCACAGCAATGGACTTATACATGGACATCCAAGCACCTGATCTAACAACTTTGATTGGTCAACTCTTCACACATGAAGCAAAGCTTACAAAGAATGGAGAACAATCAAAAGGTAACAATTCCTCTGCTTTATACACTGATAAAAAGGTTAAAGATAAAGGTAAAAGTAAGAAGGTTGATGAAGAAGGCTCTACCTCCCAAGCAAACTATGCAGGGAGAGGTAGATCTTCAAGAGGTAGAGGCAGAGGAGGTAAGTCAGGTAGGGGGAGACCCTACAACTCATCATCATGCAACATTTGTGGATTGTCTAACCATACCACAGATGAGTGCTACAGAAATTATAAGAATCAGAGAGGAAGAGGCTATCAAAGAGGTGGATACTCTCAAGGCAGAGGTAGATTCAATCAATACCAAGGCTACAATGGATACAACAATCAGTACAACAACAATTACAACCACAACCACAATAGTAACTACCAAGGTGGATCCAGAAATAGAAGGGATTACAACAACTACACAGAGGAGCAAGATGACTCCCTATTGATCATGAATATGACCTCCAAGGAAGGTACAAATGATGATCATTTATTTTATATTGATTCAGGGTGTTCTAACCATGTAGCCGGTAATGTGGCACTACTCTCTGATTTGGAAGAACCCAAGGGCAAACATCAGGTACAGACAGGTGATGATACTAAGCATTCTGTTGTAAAGGTTGGTAATGTAAAGACTAGTGATGGTAATCAGAATTTATTGAGCAGAGTATTGTATGTTCCAACAATCACCAAGAATCTGATGAGTGTAGGTCAGATTGTGGAAAAAGGTCTACAGGTCAGGTTCACTCAACATGGTGCATATGTGGAGGATCCAAGACATGGATTCAGAAGGATAGCTAAGGGAGAAAAATCAGGTAGATTGTTTACCTTTGAATTAGAAGACACAAAGAGCATTGCTTTGTATAATTACAAGGATCAAACACTATCGGAATTGGAAATTTGGCACAAGAGGTTAGGTCACATTGGTGAAAGGACCTTAAAGCAAATGTGCAGGGATCAATGTGTGCTTGGGATACCTAATGTATCCAAGCAACACATGATATATAAGTGTGGGGCTTGTCAATTTGGTAAGTCACACAGATTGCCTTATAACAGGAAAGGTTTTATGCATGAGGATTATCTGGAATTAGTGCATACAGATGTTTGGGGACCTAGCAAAGAACCATCCATATCTGGATCAAGGTACTATGTGTCCTTCATTGATGACTATAGCAGGTGGACTGTCTTATACTACATGAAACATAAAGATGAAGTATTTAATTGTTTCAAAAAGTATCTTGCACTGGTTGAAAACCAAACAGGAAGAAACTTGAAAAGGCTAAGGTCAGATGGTGGAAGAGAATACTTCTCCAATGAGTTTGAAGATTTCTTGCAGGAAAGAGGCATCAAAAGGGGGATCACTACAAGGTACTCACCTGAACAAAATGGGGTAGCTGAAAGAAGGAATAGACTCATTGTAGAAACAGCGAGGTCTATGCTTAATGAAAAGAAGTTGCCAAATTATCTTTGGGCAGAAAGTGTATCCACTGCCACCTATCTCATCAACAGGTTGCCATCCAAATCACTTGATGGCATGACACCATATGAAGCTTGGCATGGTAAGAGACCTTCTCTGGATCATTGCAGAATTTTTGGTTGTATAGCATATGTGCATATACCTTCACAAGTAAGAGGAAAGCTAGATCCTAAAGCTGAAAAATGTATCTTCATTGGTTATGACTTGAACCAGAAAGGGTATAGATTTTACAACCCCTCAAACAAAGGTTTCAAGGTAAGCAGAGATGTCATCTTTGATGAAAATGATTCATGGTATGAAAATGAGTGCAGGAAGGTTAGTCTACCTTATGACATGGAAGAAGACTTTCCCAAGCTTATAAGGCAAGAACCAATTCAGAAAGAGGACACAAGCTCAGATGATGAAGACACCATCAACATTGAAGAGTTCAAGGCTTGGAAATCCAAAGGGAAGATGAAGATGAAGCAACTAGAAGATAATCCAGAATCCTCAACTCAAGCTATGAGGAGATCTCAGAGAGAAAAGAAAAAACCTATTAGGTATGGGTATGATACTTCACTTGTAACCAAGCACTCTGTATATCTTGCAGAGGATCTCTTGAATGAAGAACCAGGTTCATTTGAAGAAGCAATCACTAAACCAGAATGGAAGGAAGCAATGGATGAAGAAATGCAGGCTCTCAAAGAAAGTGACACTTGGGACTTAGTACCCAAGAAAGAATCTATGAAAGTGATAGGATCCAGATGGATCTACAAACTAAAGAAGAACTCAGATGGTACAATAAATAGGTACAAAGCTAGGTTGGTAGCCAAGGGTTTTGCACAAACCCAAGGCATTGATTATGAGGAGACATTTTCTCCTGTGGCAAAGATGCCAACAATCAGAATATTGGTGAGTATAGCTGCATCCAAGAATTGGAACATGTACCAATTGGATGTGAAGAATGCATTCTTGAATGGATGGATATCTGAAGAAGTCTACATGTCACAACCACCTGGCTATGAAGAACCCAAGAAGGTAAATTATGTTTGTAAATTGAAGAAGGCTCTATATGGACTAAAGCAGGCACCTAGAGCATGGAATTACAGGTTGACAACCTATCTCCTAGACCAAGGATTTGTGATGAGTAAAGCAGACACTTCTCTGTTTATAAAGAGAAGTAGTACAGAGGTAATATATTTATGTGTCTATGTTGATGACATCATTATTACAGGAAATGATGTTCAGGGAATTAGACACATCAAAGGACAGATGATGAAGGAATTCAAGATCAATGATCTTGGATTATTGAAATACTTCCTAGGACTTGAATTGGTCTACACAAATTCAGGTATCTTTATTACTCAGAAGAAGTACATTCAGGACATGGTCAAGAAATTTAATTTGCAGGAAGCTAAAGTCTCAAACATTCCTATGGAGGTCAACCACAAACTCAGTGCACATGAAGGAGAAGAACTCAAAGATATTACAGGTTACCAAAGTTTGGTAGGTAGTCTAAATTATGCTACCTTAACCAGGATTGATATATCATATGGTGTTAGTGTACTTAGCCAATTTATGCATAAACCAAGAGTACCTCATTTGGAGGCAGCAAAGAAGATAGTAAAGTACCTAAAGGGAACACAAAATCATGGTTTGTATTTTCCATATTCATCAGACATTGATATTAAGGTATACTCAGATGCAGATTGGGCAGGTTGCAAGGATGACAGGAGGAGTACATCTGGTTACATATGTTTTGCAGGTGATAAACCAATTTCTTGGTCAGCCAAGAAACAACCTACAGTAGCTTTGTCATCTACTGAAGCAGAGTATAGAGGGCTAGCAAATGCCACTCAAGAAGCTATCTGGTTGAAGCTTTTGTATACAGAGTTAGGCCTATATACTAGACCTCCAATTATCTTTGGAGATAATACAAGTTCTCTTCACCTTGCAGCAAATCCAATATATCATGCTAGGACAAAACACATAGAGGTTCATTACCACTATGTGAGAGAGAAGTTGCTTAGTAAAGACATTCAGTTGACTTATGTGTCCACTAATATGCAATGTGCAGATTTACTCACTAAAGCTTTGGATGGAACTAAGTTATGCAGATTCAAATCCATGATTGGATTGCAGGATGTGATTGAAGAATGAAGCTAAAGACTTGAGCCAAAATGTTTGGCTTGAGGGGGAGCTGTTGGTGCAACACAAGCCTTCACATTTGGCTTGGATATCTACTTTGAAGACTATACATGAAGCGAAGATCATAAGAACTTATGCCTATGATTTCTTACCATTTTATCTCTTGTAAAAATATAAATGACTTGGCGCATTATGCAATCACGCCTAATTGATTGAAAGTCGTGAAAAGGCGGTTGATTGATTGAGAGAATATCTCAATCAATTTTTTAGGTGAAAGATTTTAGGAGATTGATTTGAATTCTAATTCAAGTCATCACTCAATTCCTATAAAAGCTATAAGGAAAAATGTCGCCGGCGGTTCTAAAATCACCCTGAGGCGTTACTGTATCAATCATTGAGTGTGTGAGGTCTACTCTATAGCCTACACCTCTGAGTACCATTGAGCTATGTTTATCATGCCAATGGGAATGTACATTTACATGATCTAATACAAATACTTACATTCATCTACTCTGTGATTCTCTGAGTCATCATCTTCAAGTCTATCAACCTTGATAAAGTATATCTCAGGATTTACTGAACCAAATCAAGTGATTCAAAGCTTGATAGATTCAGCTCAAAGTATACCACAGGCATACAAAGTTTGAAGTAATTTGGTTCAGTCAATTTTGAGAAATCAAAAAATTACAGTCAAAGTACTCACTGTTGCAGTTCTTACAGTAAACGAGTAATTTCCGGTAGAAGAACGAAGTAGATCTCACAGAGTAATGCGAAGCTTTGTATGAGAGATAGCTCACTCTATAGCTAGACATCTCTACTTTTAGTTGATCAATCTTTCCGGTGAAAAAGATATCTACACACAGTACAAAGTCTGACCGAAAAGAGGCTGTCTGAACTAGAGGAGTTTTTTTCTTAAATTTCATAAAGAGTTCAGTAAGTTCAGAAAGTTCATGTGTCACTTCCTTACTTCATGTATGTTCACTTGAAGTAATTATAAACAGAATTGAAGTTCATTCCGGTACAATTTCGGTACAATTACGATGACAGTCCAGTGGCAATCTGGTGAAATTTCTGTGAAATTTTTTCCAATAAAATTAGAGCACAGTCTTATATCAATTTCCGCAAGACTCAATCTTCATCGCGTTATCAAGGAGTAGAATCGGTGAAAAGGATCAAAGAGGGCTGGTGCAAAGCAGGATTAGCAGTACCAACTCAATCTTCTGAGTGCATCCAACCATCACTCTCAACAACAATGGATGGTACAAATGATATCCCTTACTTTCAGCACTATAACCAACAAATATACATTTCTTTGCCTTGTCATAAAGTTTGTGACATTGTTGTGATGGCACAAGAGCATATGCCAAACAATCAAACACACACATATGACTAACCATAGGCTTATGACCATTCCAAGCCTCATAAGGAGTGATGAATCTCAATGCTTTTGTAGGGCAGCGATTCAACACATAGTTTGCACATATGACTGCTTCCATCCAAAACTTATTAGGAAGATGCTTTCCTTTAACCATACATCATGCCATTTCAAGTAGAATTCTATTTCTACGCTTGGCAACACCATTTTTTTAGGTGTATATGGCACCGTACATTGTTGTGAAATACCTCTTTCACGAAGAAAAACATTAAACTCATGTGACATGTATTCACCACCATGATCTGTGCGTAGAGTCAAAAGCTTTTGTGAAGAAAAATTTTCAGCCATAGCTAAAAATGCTTTGAAGCAAGAAAATACCTTATTTTTTGCTTTCATAGGATACACCCATGTATGGCAAGTAGCATCATCAATGAAGGTAACAAATCTACATGCTTCCCAAAAGATGGAGTCTTGACGGGACCACATACATCACTATGAACAAGCTGCAATTTTCTTGTAGTGTGTGTATGACTATCTTTTGGAAAAGAAGCATGATGCATTTTTCCAAGAATGCAACCTTCACATGCATGCTTTTCAATGGACTCAAGTGTAGGCAAACCAATAACCATGTCCTTCTTTTGCAAGCAAACTATTGAAGTTTAAATGACCAAAACGAGCATGCCAAATCTCCATTTTAGCCATGGAAGAAGTATGAGCAACCAAGGCATTCGACGCAGCCCTCTTGTATGTATCCATGGGATACAAACCATTACATAATGTATCGAACATCACAATAACATCGCCATTGCTGAAATCATGAACCATACACTTATCATCAACAAAGTGTACATGAAGTCCAACTTTTTCAATCAACGGAACTGAAATTAAGTTCTTCTTTATACCGGACACATACAATGCATTTTTCAAGAAAATCACACCTCCATTTGTAGCCGTAAGCTCAAATTCTCCTACTCCAATGATAGGATAAGAGGCATTGTTTGCACACACCACATGTCCTCCTTTGGGTGCATCTTTCAAAGAGGCAAAAAATATTTTGCATGATGTTATGTGCTTTGAAGCACCACTATCAAAGAACCAATCCGAACCAGCCTCACTCACAACCATACATTTAGAATGCAAAGAAGCATCATAATGACATGTAACAACACATGCCTAAAAATCTTGAGCCATGTTAGCTTCATCATTCTTTACATTTACTGAATTTTCACCAGATTCCTTCTTCTTTTCATTGCGTTTAGCAAGCTTTCTACACTCATCAATAGTATGACCAGCCTTTCGACAATATTTGCATCTCTTCTTCTTTTGCAAATCACCATCATTAGAGGAATGAGTGGAAGAGAAAGATTGAGGCTTTGGTTTTGATGAACCCAAAGCTGAACCATACTTGCTTTTCCCCTTTTGTGAGATAGCAAGTGCTTGCGTTCCTTCAATTAAACCACTCCTATTCACTCTAGATTGCTCTTCTTAAAAAAGAAGAGACAAACCTCATCAAATGCATACATATTAGGATTTCCTTTTGCCACCAAATGGAGTGTAGTAGCAAAGCTTTGAAAAGATTCCGGTAATCCTTTCAGCAATGTAGAAATGAGTGATGCATCCAGAATAATCTCATCTATGTTTGCCAATTGCTCTTTCAAGTCCTTGATGCATGTCACATACACATCCACTGAATCATTTTCAGCCATACATACATCCTCAAGTAGCTTCCTCAAGTATGCAACACGTGCTTCATTACGCACGGCATACAAAGAAGCAAGATTGTCCCATGCCTGTCTCAATGTAGAATATGATCGAATGTGTGGAACTATATGATGCTTCACTGAAAGCGCAATCAAAGCATGAGCTTGAGCATCTTTTCCATCCCACCTAAGCTTCTCTTGTGTAGGTGGAGAAGGAGAAACCATTGTACTCGAAGAAGAAGCTCCATCTGTGATAGTAGATTGCGAAATAGAAGAACCTGCAGGTCTTCGATCTACATCTGCCACTATGTTCCAAATTTGTTTAGCAACAATAACATGCTTCATCATGTAAGACCACATCGGATAGTTAGTCCCATCAAGCTTATCTTCATCTTAAAGCATGCCAAACAAGTCATTGCTGCCCACCATTTCACTAAGGAACAAGAAAGTGACAAAAACTTTACTTCGACGAAACCTAAAATGAGTGCTGAAATTTCAGCTCATAAACTATCACTCTCATGGCGATTCTGACTGCACGAATGGCTTTGAAATGGGGTAAAACCATAGCGCACTTGGTGGAAATGTTTCTTGGTTGCTGAAATTCATGATTCTATGCTCCGAAGTCGATTTGCACTGTTAAAACTATGCGCGTGCTGCAATGCAAAAAATCGAAACTTGAGAAGGAGTTGAACCTGCTCTGATACCATTGTTGGATGTGTGTAGAAAGACACATGAGAAGAACACACAAGGAGCACAAATGCAACAAGATACACAAAGAAGATGATGGCTGGAATAGCTCTCTCTATTGACGATGAACTGAACTGAAGTAACAGCTGAATAATATCCCTAAGTACAAAGTACCACCACATATGAGATTATCAAGTATGTGGTAACATGGGGAAAAAACCTCTAGGCAGCACTAGAGTAAAAAGTGTCCATGTATAGCGAAAAGGTTCACATCAAAGCTACTCAAGGAATACATAAGTGTAACACTAGTAACTCTTTTAAAAAAGTGTCTTGCCTTACTAGTCCCTATCATTGACATTTGTTGTAAACTATCTTTGAGATTCCCCAAATTTCTTAGCTAGGGTTAGATTTCCACCATGACAACCAATTGAATTAAGGAGTTCCTCCAATTTTTTTAGATCTTGTATAGATTTATCAACTGGCCTCATGGCAAATGCATATTCTATATGGAGCTTCAATAGTCTATCAAAAATTCTCATGAAGGCATGCAAGGTGCAAAAGTGAACATTAACTAAAGTAAATGGAATTATGGGATTCCAATCCTCATCTGACATTTCACAATTAGGTGTACCTAACATGGGACACTGCATTAAAGGTATATCCCATTGAGTAGATGGAGATGCATCTGTGTCATCATCTAAATCATTTATGTTGTTTTGTTTTCTCTTTGTTGGTTTATAACCTCATGTGCAATATGAAAAAGGATAGAGGGTAGATGCACCTTGTTTGCACCCTAACATGTATTTGATAGTCTTTAAGTCTCCACCCAAGTGCCACTCTACCTCAAAATCAACTAGGCCTTCTACATTGATTTTTGCACTATGAATTTGAGAAGTTATCACCTTTGTGATCAATGGGGTCCTACTAAAAATCCATGAAAGGGTATCATTGGATTCTTTAGGTACTTCAATAGCACCTAACCACCATGTATCTTTCTCAAATTGAACACTATATGTAAAGTGATGGGTGGAGTTTTTACTTTCATCAATAATGTCATGGGCCATAGCTTCATTCATGAGTGTCACACTAAGTCTCTCCATACATCATCCCTTTATGATTTGACATTCGTCTAGCTTCAATATAAACTTGAGTTTGGATCCACAATGTACATCAAATAACAAATGCTATATTAATAAAAATACCACGAATGTTGTTATCATAGCAATGGATATACTTTGAATTGTCAATTTTTAAAATTTTACCATTTCCCTTTGAACCCTCTTCGAATCAACAAATATATTGTTGTACTTTGTGTAGATGAATCCCTTTCTAGGTGATTTTTTCAACTCTTTCTTCGGTGTACCAAAATCATAAATGGATGCAGGCACAACATCTTCTATATGCAAGTAATGGCCAAGAGTATTAGCTAAATCCTCATTGGTTATCTTCTTCTTCAGAGATGCCTTGTAAGGGGATGGAAAAATACTTTGCAATATACCTTTGTTTTGTAGTGTCTCCTTCAAAAAATTATACAATGGAATGTATGCTCTAGTACTAACACCTGCTTCATCACATACCATCTATACCTCCCTAGGAGCAATAATATCTTCTAAGTTTCCTGAAAAATCTTTAATCTCCTGGGTCTTGATGTGATTTCCTATTGGTGACTCCAAAACCATAAGCACATGCTTGTTGCTCAAACAAGAATTTAGAAACTTAAATTGATCCTCTATTGTTGATGAACCACTGGCATCTTGAACAAATGATCAATACAATAAGAAACTCAATCTAAAAGTCTTTAGTGGCATCTTCAACAAATGTCTTGCACAATAAGAAACTCAATCTAAAAGTCTTATAACATAAATAAACAAGTTTAAACACCAACCTAAGTGCATAAACACGTTGCTTCCATGCTCCACCACCAATTGAAAGAGCTTGAAAGGATGATAATGGTCATTTCTTGTATCTCATACCAAGTGGAGTCTCTTTTAGTTGTGTTATATTGGCTTTTAACTTTGTAATTGTGCTCTTTTTTTCTTCCACACCTTGTTGGAGTATATAATTGCGCTCTTCCAAAGATTTGACAACACTTTCTAAAGTGCATATCTTCAAATGGTTGTGATGACCTCGTTGCATCCAATAATTTGCAACAGATGTTGAATGGCTAGACAATCGCTTGCAATAGCCTAGCAATTGAGCTTCACCACTACCAAGGTACTTAAAAAACGTAGAGATACTATAAAATCTAGGATGAAAATTAGACATTGGATCTAAGGGATACAATGAACCATTGATCCAAAGATCAATATTCTTCTCTCAAGTTGCACATCATTCATTTTGAGAATCTTTTGTCATTCTTCTCTAGTTGTTCGTGCAAATTCCGTTGGAACACGAACATGTGCACTCGTTGAATGAGGAGCACATGTTGGTGCTGGTGTCATGTTTGTAATACATGTGAGCGCCATGATGTTCCAAAACTCAAGCATCAAATAGGAAGAAGCATAGAGATGGTTGGAATGGCTTGTACAGTAGTTGTATTCCAAGATAAAATTGTGTTTTGGTATGTGAATGGGTCAAAATGACTTTTTCGAGTGTTTAAAAGTGAAAATAAGTTTTTTTTCAAAAATTCATTTTTTGGGGCAACCAAAGTTACAAGGTTGATGATGTGGCACTTAACTTTTGGAGGGATTTTCAAAAGTATGTTTTTTAAAAGTGTTTTTTATAAAAAATGGACTAAAACAAGTAACTTTTGACATATCCATAAAAGTATGGGCCATTTGGAATAAAGAATAGCTAAAAAAGGGACGTTTTCATAAAATTCATTTTTAATTCATATAAATGGACAAATTTGATGAGGTGGAAAGTGTTGTCTCTCTCTCTCTCTTTGTGCAAATGAGAGAGAAGATCCTAGCTCAGCCTAAAAAAAAAAAGCCTAGTTCAACCTACTAAAAAGTGCACTATTAAATGCACTTTGTCCCCTTAACAAAGTACAAGATTAAGCTTAATCCCTAAAAATTAGGAATCCTTACAAGGCCCATGCAGGGTTCATATCTCCCCTAATGCCATATCCAATGCCATATATTTGAAGATGCATTTCATCATGAGTTTGAATTTAAACCATTAGATCTTTGGTAAATCCAATGGATCAAATTATATGTCGACTTCTTTCTAACATTTAACATAAGCCTTTCGATCTTTGAGTTCATCCAAGGGCTATGATTGAAAGTTTTGCACTATCAAACCACTTTTGGAAAAGAAATCGTGGTTTTTAGTCATTCATACCACCTTTGACCACAAAAAAACTAGGAAAGCCTATGCCTACCTTAGATGATTAAGGGACTAGATTGTGTTCACCACCCTCCTCTTATTGGTCCATCACTAATCACTCCTTAATCTAAATAGCCTGTGCAGGGCTCATTTTTTCCCCTAATGGCTAGCATGAGAATCTTGAATTGCACATGTTGAATCATTCATGGATTTTGCATAGTTTATGAGTTTATACAGCCCATAATGTTAAATGTCAAAAGAAATAAATCTTGGCTAATGCTGAAACTCATAACATTTTTTTTTAATCCCTAGCTCATACAAAGCATCTGACAATGTGAAAGAACTACCATCAGCAATAACAAAAATGATCTTACCAACTCCCATTATAGGATAAGAGGAGTTATTAGCACATGTGATAGCATTCTTTGTAATAATAGGCTCAAGTGTACTGAAGGAATTGGGTTGTGAGGTAATATGTTTTGTTGCCCCACTATCAAAATACCCAACCATCTGAGTCTATTGCAAAACATACACTACTCATGAAAAAATGGTTCATAGCTATAGAAAATAGTAAATGCCCATTCTTCATTCTGAAAAGATCAACCGACTCTCTTTTAGGTGTAGAGACCTCTATAACAACCATCCTAGCCTCTTTCTTCTTTGCCTCTTTTGCAGCCATTTTAGGAAAACTTTTGATGACATGATTGCTTGCCTTATAATATTTGCAAAATTGTTTTTGATTTTCAATTTTCTTTTTTTCTTTGTCTTTCTTCTTTGATAGTGCGGCATTAGCATATTTTTTCTTACTAGTATATGAGTTTCATTCACCTTTACCTTTCTGACGAGCTAAGAAAGCTTGATTTCCAACATGCATAATTGACCTATTCTACCTAGAATGATCTTCCTACAATAAAATAGAGACCAAATCCTCAGATATTAAGGCATTTGGATTGGCTTTCATCTTGAAACAAAGAATAGAAGCAAAACTCTTATATTAATCAAGAAGATTGTTAGAAATAGTCTGCACAAGTGAACTATCTGGAAAACTTTCATCAACAAAAACCAATTGTCCCTTCAAATCTTTGATCTTTATCAAAAAATTATCCATATAATATCCTTCATTCATATGCTCATTCTCCAACTGTTTTCGGAGGTAAGCAACACGAGTCTCATTTCTTACCTAGTAAGTTGTAATTGTATCCCAAGAATCCTTTATTATCTTGCAAAAGCCAATGTGAGGGATTAGGATTACGGCACATTTGATAGAAAAATCAATCAATCCATGTGCACGAGAATCTTTGCCATCCCAAAAAAGTTTCTCTGCAATAGATATAGCAAGAACTATAGCCTGACCAAGATATTGAAGATCATCATCTTCAATGCCATTTTCATCACCTTCAATAACTGTATTTGAAGGTGTAGTAGGCATTTTTGAACACCCTACATAATATTTTATAGCACTTTTACATGCCACACCATAAATGATAACAATGGGTAATTAGTACCATCCAACATATGGAATACATCATTGCTTTCATCCATCGCTAGTGACTAAATATGTTGATGCAAAAAATTGAGTGTATCTCAAAAAGTTGAACAAAAAAATATTGATGAGTTTTGCTAAAGATGTAGCAAACTTTGAGGTGTTTTTACTGGAAAACCAAAACCTGTATATATCTTTGGCACAAAAGTACAAAATTGCTTGCACAGTCACTATCGTATTGCATTTGGAGGTCTAAACTAGCTCATATCAAAATTCCAATGCATAGAGTGAAGCAATTTTGAAGTCCTAATCGCACCAATTATGCTCACGATTTTTCATGATATTTTAAGACTGTTATCGGAGAGATGTCAAAAAGGCCCTAGATAAAGTGGCCACCTACTCATATACTAATTCTCTATGAAAGCACGTGAATGACACAAGGAATAAGAAGAAACTTAGAGCATAGCATAATACAAAATGTATTACCAATTGAATGTATAAAGATAAATGACCCATTATGTTTATAGGCATACATACAATTTAGGGTTCCTAAAGAGAGGAAGAAGTGCCTTGACAATCCTAAGTGTGTTCACACACATCACTACCAAAATATATCAACATGAAAGTCTTCCTTTCTCTAGAAATGAAGGTGATAGTCATATCTTGACAATTGACAATAGCTTCCACTAAGTTCACCATAATATCTTGAGGATGGACATGATGAGCTCAAACTCTTCATGAAGGATACACTCTAATACAAATTTAACAAGAACCTAGTCTCCATGCTAGACAGAATTACCTATGACTCTCCATCCAACATACTACAACATGAAAGTCTCCCTTTCTCTAGAAATGAAGGTGATAGTCATATCTTGACAATTGTGGATATCTTCCACTAAGTTCCCATAATATCTTGAGGATGGACATGATGAGCTCAAATTCTCCATGGAAGGTACACTCTGATACAAATGTAGCAAGAACCTATTCTTCATGCTAGAGAGAATTACTTCTAACTTTGATCAGCTAGCGGTAGGTGTACTTATCACTCAAGTTACGTCCCATTGGACTCAAGTTAAATCATGTTAACTTGAGTGGATTCTTCTAAAAGACTTTAGAGATTCATTAGCAAAATAACTTTCCTCAAAGCACTTGTGCAAAGATTGAACCCAAAACCTCTTTGTTCCCAACCTTTAGACTTGACCACCAGTCTAAGTGGATTTCTTGTTTAATAATCCATAAGTAGAAAATGTTATCATTATCTTGAGCCTTGTCAAATTACTCTATAACATTGAGCATTTCAGCTCAAAGTGAAAGCAAGTGAGCAAAGGAAGGATTGTGTATTAGGCAAGTACCAATAATCAAAGGTGAAGACTATAATGAAGATATTGATGATGGAGATAATTACTCACTTATAGAATTCGATGGATATATATAACTTAAGAAACCTTGGATAATGGATCAAGAGTATCAGTAGCTATCAAAACTATTTGGGGGACATTGAGAAAATCAAGTTTATGACATAATTTCATGAAGATCTAACTTGTTGATGGGCATTTGCAAAGAATCATTGTACTACTGGAAGGAATCTTTCTAATTAGTCATGGGATATAGTGTAACATTTTCTAAGTATGTTTAAATTTAAGATGATTAGTTATAATCTTAGTAAGATACTTATAATAGATCAATTTTGTACAAACATAGGGAAGTGTCACATTGCACAATATTCTACAACCTTTTACATGATGCACCATATATGCCCACAATGGGTAATTAGTACCATCCAATGTATCATTAATAGCTAACATATGGAATACATCATTGCATTTGGCCATGGATAGTGAATAAATACCCTGATGCAGAAAATTGATCGTATCTCAAAACATTGAAAAAAAACACCCTGTCAAGCTTTGTTAAAATTTTAGCCAACTTTGAGGTGCTTGTACTGACACATTGAAACTTGTATATATGATTGGCACAAAAGGAAAAAAAATTATCCACATTCATTGTCTTAGTGCGTTTGGTGCCATAAACAAGCTAAAACTAAAATCGATGCCAGAGAGCGAAGGAGTTTTGAATTCCTAATCAGCTCAAGTATGCTCATTAATTTTCATGTGAGTCTGATACTATTATCAGAGAGGTGTCAATAATGCCCTAGATGAACTGTCCAGCTACTCTAATATCAACTTTTGGAGTCCAAGGTCTACCAAAGCACACAAATGGCACAAGGAATGAGAAGAATCTTGAAGCATAACACAATAGAGAATGAATTACCAAGTGAATGTGCAAAGATAAATTACCCATTAGGGTTATAGGCATATATACAAGCTAGGCTTTCTAAAGAGGAAAAAAAGTACCTCACCGATTCTAAGAGTGTTTAGACATATCACTACCAAAATATATGAACAAGAAAGTCTCTTTTTCTCTAAAACTAATCTTAGTAAGGTACTTATAATAGATTAGCTTTGTACAAGCATAGGGAAGTGTCACGTTGCACAATGCATAAGCCCTTTTACATGATGCACCATATATGTTGACATTGGATAATTAGTACCATCCAACTTATCCTCAGCAGCCAACATACAGAATACATCATTGCTTTCAGACATGGCAAGTGCCTAAATACCCTAATGCAGAAAATTCACTATAACTAAAAAATTTGAACAAAAATACCCTATTGAGCTCTACTAAACCTATAACAAACTTTGTGATGCATGTGCTAGCAAATCAAAACTTGTATATACATTTGGAACAAAAGGACAAAATTTCCTACACAGTTTTTATCAGTGTGTTTAGAGGTCAAAATCAACTCAGTAAAAAATTCTGATGTCACTGAGCGAAGTAGTTTTCAACTCCTAATAACCCTAAATATGCTCACCAGTTTTCATGTGATTCTGAGATCATGATCAAAGAGGTTTCAGCAATGCCCTAGATGAAGTGGTGGCCTACTTTGATTCCAATTATTGGAGTTTCAAATCAATGAAAGCACACAAACACCACAAGAAATAAGAAGCTTGGAGAATAGCACAATACAGAATGTATTACCAAGTGAATGTACAAAGATAAATGATCCATTAGGGTTATATGCATATATACAAGACAAGGTTCCTAAAGAGGCAAAAAATTACCTTGACCATCCAAGGTGTGTTCACACACATCACTAACAAAATATATCAACATGAAAGTCTCTCTTTCTCTAGAAATGAATGTTGGAGTTCAAGGTATGCGGAAGCATGTGAACATCACAAGGAAGAAGAAGAAGAAGCTTGGAGCACAACACACAATATTGAATGTATTATCACTAGAATGTACAAAGATTAGTAACATGTTAGGCCTATAGGCATATATTCCTAGCGTGGAAGAAGATTGACCAACACCCAACTCAGCCATAAGGCATTTCAACCACACACACTCAACAATCGTTGTGAAAGCTTCCCTATACTCAGCCTCACAATTGGAAGTGGCGAGAGTAGGCTGCTTCTTGCTCAACCAAGATATACATGAGCTACCAGGCATGAAGCAAAAGCCACTAGTGGACACACGAGTATCATATAAACCAGCCCAATCACTATAAAAAAAAGGCATGCAAATCTGGCCGTAGTGATCCCCCCTTGGGATAAAACAATCCAAGTAGCCGTGTACCTCTCAAGTAGCAAAAGATGCACTTAACCGCGTGCCAATGCTTGACACATGGACAATGCATAAACTTGCTCATCTGTGAGACAGCAAACTGAATATTTAGCCAACTAATGCATAAGTAAATCAAGCATCCAATAGCCTACTGATAGAGAACAACATCAAATGCATCTCCAGCATTATGAAGACTCAATCATAAAACTGTCTCGATAGGAGTGGCAATAGGTTTAAATTCTTCAAGGCCAAAACATTTCAATAATATGTAAATATATTTCCTTTGACACAAAGCCATTCCACCATCGACTTGCATAAACTAAATGCCCAACTAATGATGCAAATGCCTCAAATCAGACATCTCAAATGAGGCATCCAAATCAGCCTTAAAATCAGCAATATGCTTGTCATAAGGACCAAAGAATAACATGTCATCAACGTACACAACAATGATTAGAAGCACATCATTAACACGATTAACATATAAGGTGCTTTCAGTTGGACTGTTCTCAAAACCATGTGCAATCAGATAGGCATGTACCTTTTCATACCAAGCACATGGTGCTTGCTTTAAACCATATAACGCCTTCTTCAACTTGCACACCAAGTTTTCATGCCCTTTTTGCACAAAGCCACAGGGCTGAAAAACATACACTTCTTCATGCAAGTCATCATTTAGAAATGTATTTTTAATGTCCAACTGATGTACATTCCAATCATGATGAGCTGCAAGTGCACAGATGCTACGAACAGTATGTTGGTGCATTTTCCCAAGCCTAGTGCTTGATTAAAATCATTTATGTAATGACTTTTTATGTACTCTCAATAAGAGAAGTTATAAAAACTATCTCTTTTAAAAGTAGAAAAGTAAAGCCTTCAAATGTAAAAGGAAAAAAGGAATCCCACAACCTTGTTAGGTACAAATCATGGAATTGAAGTAGGAGAAGTCAATTAGATGAGATTCCCCAATGATGGAGGAATTTTTAGGTGGAATCCCACCAAGCTTGAATTCAAAAATCCCTATAAAAACTCATGCAGAAAGTCATGGATCACGACAGACTTTTGTGCTACAACTAGAGGAGATTATAGTCAAGATTTGGATCATCATTGCTCCTGCTTCCCATGCTTTATGTCCAATCATTTCATGTACTATATGTGCAATAGAGATTGATTTCTTAGACCATACTTTAATCCATCATCAAATGGATAATATAGACCTTCATTCATTGATCCTTTGAGGTACCTAAGTAACCTTTTGGCTGCAACAAGATGAGGTACTCTTGGTGCTTGCAAAAATTGAGATAACACTCCAACTACATGTGCAATATCTGGTCTTGTCATAATAGCATACAAGAGAGAGCAATTATTTACCTATACATGGTGACATCCTTCACTTCTTCACCTTCATGAGCACTTATTTTAACATTTACTTCTAGTGGATTTGAAATGGGCTTGCAATCACACAGGCCAAACTTCTTCAAAACATCTAGAATGTATTTCCTTTGCATCAAGTATATACCTTCCTCTTTATATAGTACTTCAATCCCAAGGAAGTACCTTAAAATCCCTAAAGCTGAGGTTTTAAACTCACATCCAAGCTTCCTCTTTATGTCCTTGATGTTGGCTTCATCATCCCCTGTAATGATCAAATCATCAACATATATACAGATTTTTGCTACCTTCCTTCTTCACAAAGAGTGATGGGTCTTCATGACTCTGATTGTATCCACATTTTACAAAGTAGTCCACAAGTCTTTGGTTCCAAGCTCTTGGGGATTGCTTGAGTCCATAAAGAGCCTTCTTTAACCTCCATACATGATGCGGAAACTTCTCATCTTCAAAGCCTTGGGGCTGCTCCATGAAGACTACCTATTCAAGCTCTCCATTTAGGAAAGCATTCTTCACATCCAATTGGTACATCTTCCAACCTTTTGAGGCTAAAATTGCAATCAAACTTCTTATGGTGGACATCTTAGCTACTAGACTCAATGTTTCCTCAAATTCAATGCCATAGGTTTGAGCAAAGCCTTTGGCAACCAGCCTTGCTTTATACCTAGAGATGCTCCCATATGCATGCCTCTTTACCTTGTACACCCATTTGTTTCCAATGACTTTCATGTCCTTTGTTCTTGGCACCAATGAATAAGTGTCATTTTCTTCAAGTGCCTTGACTTCCTCCTCCATGGCTTCAATCCATTCCCTATGCTTATTTTCTTCTTCAAAAAAGTTAGGTTCTTCACAAGCTATAACTTGACTCATGTATGCATAGTGTCTTGCAATGAATGAATCATAAGTTAACCTTTGAACAGGGTATTTAACCCTATTGGATGACCTTACCTCACCATTAGGTGGTAAGAATCTCCTCCTCCTTGGTTGATATGCTTTAAATCCTGGAGTTTCTAATTTCTCCATATCTTCATCACTTGTAGATTGTATGTCTACCCATGGATGGTCTTCATCATTTGCCTTTTCCTTTCCTTTGCTATGCAATTCACTTTAATGAGCTTCATTCCTTGTCCTTCCATGCTAAGTTGATGTAGTAATCTCCTCTGATGGTATGCTTGAAGTGGTTGGACCACTTATCTCCATGCTTTGTTGTTGCTCTTTGAACTTCTTCTCGCCCTCATATGCATCGTCAACCTGTAACACATCTTTGCTACCATACCAAGGCAGCAACTCATCAAATATTAAATTCCTAGATACCTTAAGCTCTTTGGTGCAAGGTTTATAGCATCTAAAACCTTTTTTCTCTGATGAATATCCAAGAAATATACACCTATCTACCTTCGGGTCTAACTTGTGTCTCAATTCTTGACGTATCTGAACATAACACACACAACCAAATACTTTGAGATGTGAAAGGTTGGGTTTCTTACCACACCAAGCTTCATAAGGTGTAACTCCATGTACTCTTGAGGTTGGACACCTATTCATAATGTATATGGCTGTATTTGTTTCATCATCCCAATAAGAGTTAGGAATATTCATTTCATTTAACAAAGCTCAAGCCACTTCTGCTATGTATCTATTCTTCCTCTCTGCCGCCCCATTTTGTTGATCTATATACCTGCAAGTGAGTTGTCTTTTTGATGCCATGATCATGTAAAAAATCTGAAAATTCATTTGAAAAATACTCTCCCCCTCCATCCGATCTGAGAATCTTTATATACTTCCATGTTTCCTTCTCCACTAGGTTTTTGAACCTTTTGAAGTGGTAAAACGCCTTTGACTTTGACTTCATGCAATACATCCAAACAAACCTTGAATTATCATCTATAAATGTGAAAAAATATCTATTACCTCCAATGGGTCTTCAACAAAATATCCTTGATCATTGAACCTCACTTCATAACCTCTTTCAGCCATTTGACCTATCAAAACCAAGTTCTTTGTGATGATTGGCACATGCAACACATCCTTCAACACCTTGGAGCTTTGAGATTCATTCAATGCAACATCTCTCACATGTATAATCTTCTGCTTAGTGTCGTCCCCTGTCTCTACATGTCCTTGAGTGATGGGTGAGTGTAAATTAAAGAAAACACCTCTATTGCAACTCATATGGTTGCTACAACCACTATCAATGTACCATGTAAAATCTGAATTCACTCTTTCACTTGACCTATACATTATAAACAAGTTCTCATTTTTTGAATTTGCTGAAGTAGGAGCATAATTACCTTGGTTCCTTTTGTATCCTTGATTGCCTCCTCCTTTGGACCAACAATCTCTTGCATAATGGCCCGGTTTTCCACAATTGTGGCATTCTCCATTGGATGCTTCACATCCATATGATCTTCCTCCTCTTCCTCTACTCCTTCCTCTTCGTCTTGATCCATAGCTTTGGTTGGAGCCTTCTTGGTTGTTTGAGCTTGATTTTGACCTTCCTCTCCCTCTACCTTGGGAGTTTTGTCCACCTCTTTTGCCTTTGCCTCTACCTGCATAGAAAACTTGGGCTTGGCTGCCCTTTGATTGTGAACCTCCTTGGTTCATCTCCTCGTCACCATCAATGTGACTAATTGATAAAACCTCACATAGGGAATCCCTCACATAAACTGATGTGGTGAATGCTTTCCACCTTTCATCCTCTCTCAAGCCATTGAGAGCGTGTGTGACAAGATCGTCATCTTCAATTTGGCTCCCAATTGAGCCTAGGGCATCTGCAAGCTCCTTAACCTTCAAAATGTACTCATTTATGTTAGTACTTGGTGCTTTCCTAAGATTATTTACCTCATTCTTGAGCTCAATCTTCCTTGCCTTGTTTGATGAAGAGTACAATGTCCCCAAGGTCTCCCAAACATTGTTGGATGTGTCCAAGTCTTGTATATGCCCTATCATGCTATTGCTTATATGTTGGGATAGAATGAATATGACTCTCCTATCCCTTTCTATCCATTCATTAAGTGCCTTGACCTGCATTTGAAGTGGTGGATCATGTACATGAGGCATTGGCTCCGTGCCGCTCACTAATCCCCACAATCCTTTGCCCCATGAGGTAGTTGCTAACTCTAAATTTCCATGGTTGATGATTGCCTTTCTCTAACTTTTCTATTTGTGCATTATAATCCTCCATACTGAGCTCTAAGATGCTCCTCTAGCTTCTTCTCAAGTGTTTGTATGCTTTAGAAGGTGTGGATATTACCTTTTAATAGATTTTCCCTTGCAAACCTTTGACTAGTTGAGATCTCAGTCCACGTAGCCCCCTTTCGATGTCTTCTTGCTTTGATAAGTCCTCCTTGTGCTTCCACGAGTTGTCTTGATCCCTTCAGGTCTTCAATATGATGTGAGTGATGTCTCCAAGCCTCCTAAATCGCTCTGATACCGCTGATGGGGGATGATTCTAACACCCCAATGTAATAATGGAAGATGGCTGCCCTCCACTAGGTCCATAAGCAATGATATATGCTCACTGTTCTAAGTTTTTCTCTGCACCAATACTATACCCATGCATACCTAGGAAAATCATCACTGAAAGTCACGAAGTAAAGATAGTTCCAACAAAAGAGGGTGTATGCATAGGACCACAGACATCACTATGAACAATCTTCAATTCTTAAGTAGCTCGAATTGAACCATGTTTTGGGAATGAGGAACGCTGCATTTTGCCCAAAATACAACCTTCACATATATGTTTGCCAAGGGCCTCAATTTTGGGCAAAGAGGACATCATTTTATATTTCTACAGGTGTAGCAAACTAGCAAAATTCAGATAATCAAAGTGTGCATGCCAAAGCTTTGCATCTGAAATAGCCTGAGAATCATGTATTGCACATGCCAAATTATTCAGAGATTTTTCATACTCTATGAGCTTATAGAGTCCATGATATAAAATGCCATAAGCAATAATCATGTGGTCATTTGAGAGATCATCAATTGTACATATGTCATCAAAAAATTTCACAACCAAGCCAATCTTGGCTAAAGCTGAAATTGACAACATATTCTTCTTGATCCCTGGCACAAATAAACCATCCAACAAAGTAAAAGAACTACCATCAGAAGTACTCAGAATGATCTTATCAACTCCCATGATAGGATAAGAGGAGTTGTTGGCACATGTGATAGTATTTTCTATAGGGGCAGGCTCAAGTGAAGTGAAGAAACTGTGCTACGAGGTAATATTTTTGGTTGCCCCACTATGAAATACCAAACATCTGAGTCTACTGAAGACATACACTACTCATGAGAAGATGGGTCAAAGCCGCAAACAGTAGTAAATGCCTATTCTTCATTTTGCACAAGATTAGTAGAGTCTGTTTTCAATATAGAGGTCTCTACAACAACCATTCTAGCCTCTTTTTTCTTTGGCTCTTTAGCAGCCAGTTTTGGACAGTTCTTTATGATATGATCGTTTCGTTTACAATGCTTACAAAAGAATTTCTGCTTTTCCTATTTCTTCTCATCTTTGTCTTCCTTCTTTAAATGTGCAACATTTGCAGATTTTTGCTTACTGGTAGATGCGCTCCATTTACCTTTGCCCTTTTGACTAGCCAGGAAAGCTTGATTTGCAACACACATAATGGACCTGTTCTGCCTAGACTGATCTTCCTGCAATAGAATAGAGACTAACTCCTCAAATGTCAAGGCATTTGGATTGCCTTTCATCATCAAACAAAGAGTAGAAGCAAAACTTTGATATGAATCAGGATGACCATTCAAAATGGTCTGCACAAGTGAGGTATCTGGTATAACTTCATCAATAGAAATCAACTATTGCTTCAAGTCTTTGATCTTTGTTAGAAAGTTGTCCATAGAATCACCTCCATTCATATGCTCACTCTCCAAATATTTTTCGAGGTAAGCAACACAAGCCTCATTCCTAGCCTGGTATAAATATGGTAAGTGCATCCGAAGAATCCTTAGTTGTTCTACAAGAGCGAATGTGAGGAATAATGGCATGTTTGATAGACAAGGCTATCAGTGCATATGTCTGAGCATCTCAGCCATCCCAACAAATTTGCTCTACAGTAGGTGTAGCAAAAATCGCAGCACAAACAAGAACATGAAGAATATCATCATCTTCAACGCCATCTGCATCAGCTTCAATACCTGTATTTGCAAGTGGAATAGGACGTCTTTCAACACCTTGCACAATATTCCACAATCCTTTTGTGACCAATACATGACACATCATATAAGCCCACAATGGGTGATTCGTACCATCCAACTTATCCTCAATAGCCAACATATGAAATACATCACTGCTTTCAGCCATGGCCACTTACTAAAATACCCTAATGCAAAAAAATGATTGTATCTGAAAAAGTTGAACAAACTACCCTAACGAGTTCTCCTAAACCTGTAACAAACTTTGAGACGCTTATACTGGCGAACCAAAACCTATATATATCTTTGAATAAAAAGACAAAATAGCCTGCATAAACACTACGATAGTGCGTTCGGAGGCCAAAACGAGCTCAGATGGCGATTTCGGCACCAGAAAGCAAAGCCCTTTTGATCTCCTAATCACCTTGAGTATGCACACCAAATTTCTTGCAATTCTGAGACTGTGATCGGAGGGGTGTTGATGATGCCCTAGATGAAGCGGTGACTTGCTCTGATACCAATTGTTGGAGTTCAAGGTTTGCAGAAGCACGTGAATAGCACAAGGAAGAAGAAGAATCTTGGAGCACAACCACGATACTGAATGTATTACCACTAGAATGTACAAAGATTAGTAGCCCATTAGGGCTATAGGCGTATATACAAGCTGGGAAAAAAACCTCCCAAAGAGGAAAAAAGTTTCCCGGTAGTCCTAGTGTTTTTCACACACATCACTACCAAAATATATTAACAATGAAGGTAATAGCCATATCTTGGCAATTGTGGAGAGCTTCCACTAAGTTCACCATAATATCTTGAGGATGGACATGATGATCTCAAAGTCTCCATGAAAGATACACTTTGATATAAATGTAACAACAAGCTAGTCTCCATGGTAGAGAGAATTACTTCCGCCTCCATCTAGCCTACTATTATATAGATTTTGGGACTAACAATGACTATTGAATTAAATCAAGTCCACATGCATGCACAATGTCCACTACTTTTACACCTTCCACTAGATTCAAATAGTGGTAGGTGAACTCATCACTCGAGTAAGTCCCATTGGACTCGAGTTAACTCATGTTAACTTGAGTGGATTCTTCTAAAACACTCTAGAGATCCATTAGGAAAAATACTATCCACAAGGAACTTCTAAAGATTGAACCCAAAACCTCTTCCTTCCCACCCTTCACATTTGAACACCAGTCTAAGTGGATTTCTTGTTTAATAATCTATAAGTAGCTAATATCATCATTATATTGAGTCTTATAGAGGTATTTCATAACATTGATAATTTCACCTCAAAGTGAAATCGAGTTAGCAAAGGAAGGATTGTGTATTAGGCAAGTACCAATAATCAAAGATGAAGAGTATAATGAAGATATTGATAATGGATATAATTATTCACCTATAGAATTCAATGGATATATAACTTAGTTACCTTTCATAATGGAGCAAGAGTATCAATAGCTATCAAAAATATTTGGGAGAAATTGAGAAAATCGAATTTAAATACCCATAATACACCAATTTTGTACAAAAGGGAAGTGTCATGTTGTATCGATAAAATACAATATGTTGGTATACAATTAACGTTGAATATTATACTTTTAAAGTGATTATCCCATTTCAATTGGATTCCATTCGTTATGAGGTTGATGAATTATCCATCCATAATGGTACCTCAAGTGAACCATCGTACATTACATAGAGAAGTTCAAGATGAGAAAAGAGAAGAAAGGGGATTATATTGGAGTTACTCAAAATCTCAATATGTCAATAGAAAACCATATCTATATGCCTATTGATACAATGGGCTAGAAGTTAAAAAAATATAATAAAAAATCAAGTGGTTTCTCTTACTAACGGAATTGGACTTTCATGTAGTTGATGTTGATACATTTAGGTAGTGATGTGTGTGAACACTCTAGGACCGCCGGGGCACTTTTTTCCCTCTTTAGGAGGTTTTTTCCCTCGGCTTGTATATACGCCTATTGCCCTAATGGGCTACTTATCTTTGTACATTCTCTAGTAATACATTCAGTATTGTGTGTTGTGCTCCAAGCTTCTTCTTCTTCCTTGTGTTGTTCGTGTGCTTCCGCAGACGTCTAACTCCAACAATTGGTATCAGAGCAGGTCGTCGCGTCACCTAGGGCACCGTCGACACTCCTCCATTTGTAGTCTCAGAATCGCACGAATTTTGGTGAGCATATTCAACGTGTTTCCGAGATCAAAACGGCTTTGCTCTGTGATGCTGAAATCGCGATTTGAGCTCGTTTCGGCCTCTGAACGCACTATTGTAGCGCTTGTGCAGGCTATTTCGTCTTTTTGTGCCAAAGGTATATACCAGTTTCTATTCGCTAGTATAAGCGTCTCGAAGTCTGCTACAGGTCTAGCGGAATTTGTCTTGGCAGTTCTGTTCAACCTTTTTGAGATACAGTCAATTTTCTGCATCAAGGTATTTTAGTCATCGGCCATGGCAGAAAGCAGTGATGTATTCCGTATGTTGGCTGTTGAGGATAAGTTGGATGGTATCAACTACCCGTTATGGGCTTATATGATGCGACATGTGTTGGTTGCAAAAGGACTACGGAACATTGTACAAGGTGTCGAAAAACATCCTATCACACCTGCAACTGTTACAATTGCAGGTACTAAAGTTGATGCAGAAGGTGTCGAAGATGATGATATTCTGCATATTCCTATTCGTGTTGCGGTTTCTGTTGCACCTACTGCAGAGCAAATTTGCTGGGATGGCAGAGATGCCCAGACACATGCATTGATAGCTTTGTTTGTCAAACGTGTCATTATTCCTCACATTCGCTCTTGCAGAACAGCTAAGGATGCTTGGGATACACTTACCACATTGTACCAAGCTAGGAATGAGGCTCGTGTTGCTTACCTCTGAAAACAGTTGGAGAGTGAGCACATGAATGAAGTGATTCTATGGACAGTTTCCTAACGAAGATCAAAGACTTGAAGGAACAGTTGATTTCTGCTGATGAGGTTATACCAGATAGCTCATTTGTGCAGACCATTCTGAACGGTCTTCCTGATTCATATCAAAGTTTTGCTTCTACTCTTCGGTTGATGATGAAAGGCAATCCAAATGCCTTATCATTTGAAGAGTTAGTCTCTTTTCTGTTGCAGGAAGATCAGTCCAGGCAGAACAAGTCCATTATGCGAGTTGCAGATCAAGCTTTCTTGGCTAGTCAGAAGGGGAAAGGAAAATGGAGCTCTTCAACTAGTAAGCAGAAATCTGCTAATTCTGCATATTCGAAGAAGGAAGATAAAGATGAGAAGAAATCAGAAAAGCAAAAATTATTTTGTAAGTACTGTAAAGGGAATGATTATATCATAAAGAACTATCCAAAACTAGCTGCTAAAGAGGCAAAGAAGAAAGAGGCTGGAATGGTTGTTGCAAAGGCCTCTACACCAAAAACAGAGTCTGCTAATCTTGCGCAGAAAGAAGAATGGGCGTTTACTACTGTCTGCAGTTTTGACCCATCTTCTCATGAGCAGTGCATGTCTGCAGTAGACTCAGATGTTTGGTATTTTGACAGTGGGGCGACCAAACATATTACCTCGCAGTGTAGTTTCTTCTCTTCACTCGAGCATGCCCCTACAGGGAATATTGTTACATGCGCCAACAACTCCTCTTATCCTGTTATGGGAGTTGGTAAGATCATTTTGACTACTGTTGATGGTAGCTCTTTCACTTTGTCAGATGCTTTATTTGTGCCAGGTACCAAGAAGAACATGTTATCAGTTTCTGCATTAGCCAAGATGGGCTTGGTTGTGAAATTTGTTGAGGACACGTGTACAGTTCATGATCTGTCAAATGGCGATGTGATTATTGCTTCTGGCATTTTATGTCGTGGGCTGTATAAGCTCATAGACTATGAAAGATTTGTCAATGATTTGGCATGTGCAGTAAATGATTCTCAGGCTATGTCAGATGTAAAGCTTTGGCATGCACGCTTTGGTCATCTAAATTTTGCTAGTTTGCTACGCCTGCAGAAATCTGAAATGGTGTCCTCTTTGCCCAAACTTGAGGCATGTCACATAATCCTAGTAGGAGATGGTTGAACCACGCCTTAAGAGAGAGGATTAGGAAGCAATCCCCAACCATGGCTTTTGGGGCAAGTGGTTAGTCCATCGTACTCCTAACTGGGAGGTTATGAGTTCAATTCCCAACATTGGTATCAGAGCCTAGTTGAGAAATTGGACTAGATGGAGGTTTGTGCCTCATTCGTGGGCACTTGGAAAAAGCACTTATCTGTGGTGAGTGTGAAACTGGCCTTGGATGAAGGCGCATGGGCATTTGGGCACCCATGGAGGGTGGGATAGGTCCAAATTTGATCCATGTGTTGGAGTTTGAGGTTGGTGGAAGCGCTCATGCATGGAAAGTGGATCCAAGAGTTAGAAGGGTCCACAAGTGAGCATTGAGGACAATGCTCAGTCTAAGGGGGAAGGAATGTCACATAATCCTAGTAGGAGATGGTTGAACCACGCCTTAAGAGAGAGGATTAGGAAGTAATCCTCAACTATGGCATTTTGGGCAAGTGGTTAGCCCATCGCAATCCTAACCGAGAGGTTGTGAGTTCAATTCCCAACATTGGTATTAGAGCCTAGTTGAGAAATTGGGAGAGACGGAGGTTCGCGCCTCATTCGTGGGCACTTGGAAAAAGCGCTTATCCGTCGTGAGTGTGAAACTGGCCTTGGATGAAGGCGCATGGGCATTTGGGCACCCACAGAGGGTGGGATAGGTCCAAATTTGATCCATGTGTTGGAGTTTGAGGTTGGTGGAAGCGCTCATGCATGGAAAGTGGGTCCAAGAGTTAGAAGGGTCTACGAGTGAGCATTGAGGACAATGCTTAGTCTAAGGGGAAAGGAATGTCACATAATCCTAGTAAGAGATGGTTGAACCACGCCTTAAGAGAGAGGATTAGGAAGTAATCCTCAACCATGGCTTTTGGGACAAGTAGTTAGTCCATCGCACTCCTAACCGTGAGGTTGTGAGTTCAATTCCCAACAAGGCACCTCGAAAACATGTTTGTGAAGGTTGTATTTTGGGCAAAATGTAGCGTTCGTCCTTTCCAAAAGATGGTTCAGTTCAGGCTACTCAGAAATTGCAGCTTGTACATAGTGATGTATGTGGTCCTATGCAGACACCTTCTTTTGGGAATTATCTTTACTTTGTGACTTTCATCGATGATTTTTCTAGGCATGCATGGGTATATCCATTGAAGGAAAAGTCCGAAGTGTTCATGTGCTTCAAACAGTTTTTGGTTTTGGCTGAAAATCTGTCAGCATGTAAAATGGGCACCCTCCGTTCTGATCGAGGGGAGGGATATATGTCTTCTGATTTTAATGCATTACTAGTTGAACGTGGGATAAAACACCAGTGTATAGTGTTGTATACACCTCAACAGAATGGAGTTGCTGAACAAAAGAACAGGTCACTCATAGAGATGGCGAGGTGTATGGTCAAGAGTCAGGCTTTACCACATAGTTTCTCGCTTGAGGCTGTCATGTATGCAGGATATGTACTGAACAGGTGTCACACTAAAGCGCTGCAGTCTATCACTCCATATGAGGCTTGGCATGACCGCAAGCCATTTGTTGCTCATTTACGTGTTTTTGGTTGTTTGGCATATGCATTAGTACCTGACCAACATCGCAGAAAATTGGATGATAAAGCAATAAAATATATTTTTGTTGGGTACAGTTCTAAAAGTAAAGGCCATCGTCTATATCATCCATAGATTAAATGCATTCTGGTTAGCCGTGATGTTGTTTTTGTGGAAGATGCTGTTCAGCCATTGCTTTCATGTACTAAGGAGACATCTGTTAGCTCCAAAGACATGTATGATACTTTGATGCCTCTTTTTACAAGTGGACAGTCTAGTGCTGATCCCAATGAGGCAACTTCTCAGCCTTTGCAAGTTTCATGTGATGATGCAAGACATTCCATTTCTGATGTAGATTTACATGATGCACTAGTTGATGAGAGAGCTGATATTGAGCAGGCAAAAACTATGCTAAAATGGCTAGTGTAGACTTTGCGTGATAGCAAATTAGATGCACCTGTCATATCGTACTCGTTCAAGCTCTCATAGTGCCTCTTTTGCATCAGATTGCTATGTTATGGCTGCATCTAGTCTCTGTGATAAGAATGAGCCTATTTCGTTTGATGAAGCACAAAATTCAGAAAAATGGATGGATGCTATGCAATCTGAATATGATGCAATAATGAAGAATGGTACTTGGTCTTTATGTGACTTGCCTCCTGGCAAGAAGGCCATTGGCACTAAGTGGGTTAACAAGCTGAAGCGTAAACCTGATGGTACAGTTGACAGGTATAAGACTAAGCTTGTTGCAAAGGGTTATGCACAGGAAAGAGGCATTGATTTTGATGAGGCCTTTGCACCTACATGCCGTATGACTACTGTTCAGAGCATTTGTGCACTTACAGCCCATCATGATTGGAATGTACATCAGTTGGACATTAAAACTGCATTTTTGAATGGTGACTTGCATGAAGAAGTGTATGTTTTTCAGCCTCGTGGCTTTGTGCAGAAAGGGCATGAAAACCAGGTGTGCCAGTTAAAGAAGGCATTATATGGTTTAAAGCAAGCACCACGTCCTTGGTATAAGAAGATACATGCCTATTTGATTGCACATGGTTTTGAGAACAGTCCAAGTGAAAGCACCTTATATGTTAAGCGTGCTAATGATGTGCTTCTGGTCATTGTTATCTATGTTGACGACATGCTGCTCACTGGTCTATTGAGAAGCATATTGCTGATTTTAAGGCTGATTTGCATGCCTCATTTGAGATGTCTGAGTTGGGGCATTTGCATCACTATTTGGGCATTCAGTTTATGCAAGTTGATGGTGGAATGGCTTTGTGTCAAACGAAATATATTGACACATTATTGCAGCGTTTTGGCCTTGAAGACTGTAAGCCTATTGCCACTCCTATGGAGACAAGTTTATGATTGAGTCTTCACGATGCTGGAGATGCATTTGATGTTGTTCTCTATCAACAGACTGTTGGATGCTTGATTTACTTATGCATTACTCGGCCAGATATTCAGTTTGTTGTCTCATAGATGAGCAGGTTTATCAAGAGTCAAGCATTGGCAAGCGGTTAAGCGTATCTTTCGCTACTTGAGTGGTACTCGGCTACTTGGGTTGTTTTATACCAAGGGGAGATCACTACTGCCAGATTTGCATGCTTTTTTTGACTCTGATTGGGTTGGTTGCTATGATACTCGTGTGTCCACTAGTGGCTTTTGCGTCATGCATGGTAGCTCATGTACATCTTGGTTGAGCAAGAAGCAACCTACTGTGGCCACTTCCAGTTTTGAGGCTGAGTATAGGGCAGCTTTCATAGCTACTGTTGAGTGTGTGTGGCTCAGACGCCTTATGGCTGATTTGGGTGTTGGTCGGTCTTCTGCCACCACCATCTTCACTGACAGTCAGAGCGCATTGGTAGTTGGGAGGAACCATGTGTTCCATGCTCGCACTAAGCACATTGAGATGCATTATCATTATGTCAGGGAGAGGTTCTCTGTTGGGGAGATCAGCTTGGCATATGTACCCATGCAGGAGAACATTGCAGACCTTTTCACGAAGGCTCTGCCTAGGGAGAAGTTTGAAGCCTTCCGCAAAGCTTTGGGCTTACTTCCTTTTGTGGAGTGATTTCCACATAGCTTGGCACTTCCTTATACATGAGTGCCAGCTACTATTTCACCGCATCTCTCCCAGGGGGGATTTGTTGATATATTTAGGTAGTGATGTGTGTGAACACTCCAGGACCACCGGGGCACTTTTTTCCCTCTTTAGGAGGTTTTTTTCCCTTGGCACTTCTCAAGGATCCTGTGAGAAATCGCAAATCTAAGACAGCCCATTGTCAGAAATGATGGAAGCACTAGCCTACGTATTCAGCCACAATCGCATACACAGGAAAGCTATGGACATCTTTCAATGATAACACATCTTTTCCACCAAGAAAAACTCTTGCATCTCGCGCCTACAGCCTCATAAACCAAATTCCGTTATAATTTTTCATATTCCTCTCATATGTCATACATTCACATAGACCTGGCGAAACTAAAAGCATTTTTGGCTACATAGCAGATGAAGCAGTGCAAGAACTGATACTGCCGTCTTTTCAGATACAATGCTGAAACTGTAAAACGCTTCTTTTGTACTGCCTCTCTGTGTGAGCGGTGAGATACTAAAAAACTTGTACACTCATGTGCACTTGAAAGCTCAAAAATAATTAAAACATGTTTTTAACAATGACATGGAACCTGGAACGCTCAAGGGGCGAGGGGGAGGATGGAACAAATTTTTTTCTTTCATTTTGTTCCTGTCGTGGAGGAAACTTTTTTGTGCCTCCGCCCTCTGTGAACGCCACAGATTATTGAATGAGAAATCTGGCAAGCTTGTGCTGCCGCCCATTATGAACCCGGACATAGAAAAGATCCAATGTCACGGTATCTTCGCACACAGAAATGAAATGCAACTAAAACATACCAACATCAATCACATAACCTTGCAACATCTACAAATTTCCTGCAAAAATCATAAAGGTTCCAAACTGCTCAGGCATTAGGGTTCGGAAACAATACAGATCTAAAATTAAGAATACAGAACGAAACAATAAACGACGATAAAATCAGAATCCGACCATTCAGAGGAGCAAGAATGCATATTTATGTTTTGTATATCAGTAACAAAGAATGATCACGTGGATGACTTCATTTCCCTCAGTGATACCCCTAAGGAATTAAGCGGACGGCGATGAGTGTACATGGCCGGAGCGGCAAAGAATGTGTGTAATAGCTACGGGGATAAATAATGATTGCCTGGTAAACCATGACGAAACGTAGGATCCGGGCGATTAATGAAGGAGGAACGCCAGAAGGGCTATTAGAACGGGGGATAGAAGAGACGGAATAGAGTAAGAAACAGGCGCGGCACTCTCCAAGGGGACAGGCGAAGGAGCAGGAGTCTGAGCCGCTGCAAGCGTCGCCAGCATCGCGATCATCACGAAAAGGAAAGCAATCGACATCTTCTGAACTGCTGATGCCATATTCGTTGTTGGATTTGCTAAAACTAGAACTTAAATTGGAGTGCCTGAATGAATCGATGCAGAAAGTCTCTGTCTCTGCGTTGCGAGCAGTCACAGAAGACACAACGCTCGCAGAAAGTCTCTCTCTCTCTGCGTTGCCAGCACTCACAGAAGACACAACGCTCACAGAAGACAATGCCAGTGCAAATATCCCATAATGCAGATGTTCATTATATACTAGATTCGGGGCGAGAGAGAGAGAGAGAGTACTGGCAACGCGGCGAGGGTGGAGACCCGTCGCTGCCTTCTCGTCGACCAGTCTGCCATATCGACGACGAACTTGCCGCGAAAGTTACCAGATCGAGGAGGTGAGAGAGAAAAGAGAATGCTTGAAACTCACGGCCGGCGAGCTGGATGCCAGGCTGCCGGCTAGAGCAGCCGCTTGACAAATTGGACGTTCATCTATCTGCAATGTGGATCCTCCAGGAACCTAGTTGCACAACAGAAGGAAAGATCTTCGGAAAGCTTTCTCCTCTCGATCCCATTGAGTCGGTTTTGTTAACAACAAATAAAAGGTTGTTCCAAGCGCCATTTCATATAAGGTGGCAAAACTTTTTTTTTTTTAAATGGAGGTTCGGCCTAGGCCTACTCCCCCGGACTTTAACTTTGAAATTGCAACTGTACAAGGAAGGGCATAGTACCCATGGGACCCCCCTTATCCACAAGAACAGGAGTTTACAAGACTCGGTTAAAAGGTGGTCACAACTACCACGAGGATGGTCAAACGGTGGCGAACAACCACATACAATAATTTTTCCAGGATTCATATGTCCCTTACATGTTGCTGCCAGGGGTTGAACCCTCGCCCCCGCCCCAAGAGAGAGGCCCAACCACCAGGCCAGCGAACTGGGACAAGGTGGCAAAACTTGCAGTTGCAAAAGAGCACCGAATGAATGAATGACATGTTTACATCTCCATTCACATAACGCGAAGGCTTTTTGTATACAGACATACACATCATGGAACAATTTTGCAAAAAATAATCCGACCTCTCCCCTCCTCCTTGTGCCTAGAACTGCTTTGAATTTTCCATGTGGAGTAAAATGATTCCTTGGCTTCATATTAGCACACATATTTTGTTGTGTTAAGTGATCTTTACTGCATTCACATAAGCCGGAGGCACTAAACCCATTAGGTCCCTTCCACCCATCATATTTGAATATGTGACTGCCGGACCACTCCAAAATATATCATTTCCTGGTGGAGCAAGCACTAATGTTCCATTGCCCTTATGTGAAACCAACCTAAGGGTGGCTTCACATTGGGGCAATGGAACAATGATAGAAAATGTTCAGGTTCCATCTAGAACTAGAAAGAAGCAGACTATTTCGCTGTTCATCTATTCTCACTTAAGGGTGGAAAAGTGAGATTTCAGTTTTGTGTCGCTGCCTAATGTGAATACATGGGGGCGATGGAACATGAATAGAACACATTACTCTATTCTTTCTCATAAATTGAATAATTTGAGGATTAAAAAATTAAAATAAAGCATAGGTTCATCATTTTATGAGATAATTAAATGCTTTATTCATAACATGAAGAAGAAGTCTTTGTTGTATAGGATCAAATAAAAAAAAAGTGATGTAATCTTAAATGGAACATGAAGGAGAACTAGTTTCTTCAGGGGCATTGTTTCAAAATATGCATTGCTCATTCATTTTAGCATTCTCTTTGTACATTATTCAAGCAAGGATATCTCATCATTCTGATCCAATCCCAAGATCAATATTAAGTACTTCAGTAGCACATTGAACACCATCCATGATTTCCTCCATTTAGATTTCGGGTGTTGCTCATAGCTCCATCATAGAGTTTGCAATCACTCTTTGTTCTTCGTCCACATTTTGACAAAGATGTTAATTCTACTTCAACCTCTCGTACCCATTCCATATCAAATGATTCACCATGACAAATACAAAGCTAGGTTATGAAGCACAAGACAAACTGCAACAACATTAAGTACATAATGTAAATCCATATCATACATTTTTAACAAGATTCAAAATTTTGCCTTCAACATATCGAAAGCTCTTTTGACTGGCATTCTTGTGCTCAATTGGATGATAAGCCTTCTTTGCATCCCTTGAATGGCACTAGCATGTATGGATGCACATGATATGCACAATTACCTATTAAAAAAATGCTTCCCTAACTCACCCCTTGCACATTTTTGCCCCATTTCACTCATGAAATTTAATGCGTCATGCACTAAGCCTACCCATTTGACATCGTAATTCAATATCATGCAATTTGCACCTATAGTCAATGGTAACAAAATAGAGTGGAATCCTTTTCTATTAAAGTAATCCACATATTTTTCTCTTGGTGCAACGATAGGAATATGGGAACTATCTATTGCACCAACCACAAAAGGATTCCCTCTTATCGACTCAAAGTTAAGATTTGAACTTGAAGGCCATTTGATGTATATGTCCTTAAGCCCATACTTCACGATTGCTTTGCAAAAACTATGGACAATCTCACAAGTTGTACTAGTCACATATCCAAACATATCAGCTATTCCTAACAATCCATCACTCGTTGCAAGTCTCGTGAGTGCAATGGCTACTCTATCCTCAATACGCACTTCATCTCATAATTGTGTTCTTTTTTCTTAAGAAATGGTGCAATTTTTCCACAAAGATAGTGAAAATTTTATTTAGACATTCTCAGATGCCTCTTGAACATATTATCATTATAGGTACTCAGTGAGATAGTCTCAAACAAAACCTTGTGGACGTGGGTAGGCCCTGCTAGATATACAATACTTCACCCTCAAGAAACCACAAATGATACATGGTGGCTATATAAGCATGGCCCAGGTTGAGCCTTATATAGAACTACACATTGGTAATCCCTTCATCTAGAGTTTGTCTAGATCGCCATCTAATCTACAAATTGGGAGGACACGAGTGGACAACACCAGCATTGTAGATCCATTTCTCTTGGAAATTTGAGAATTTGAGATCTCTATCTCTTAGTTTGTGTCTATCTTTGTCTGCATTTTTCTCTCAACTCTATCTATTGGTCTATTCTTTTGTGCCCTTATTTTCTTACAATGGTTTCAACAACAAAAGAGAGAAGATATCACCTAGTGTGTCATCATCTACAACTAGGAATCAAGGTGGTTCTTCAAACAGAGTAGGTGGAGCACATGTAGGAGCAACAATGATGGTGGTCATCCCAACATTGCGAATATGACCACCAACCTTCACAGAAGGTAAACTTGATGGTACAAGCTACATCATGAGGAAGTTTAGAATCACTTGTATCCTTAATTCATATGAGCTTCTAAAGATTATTCTTGGGACTGATCATAAGCCCCAAGAAACACCTAATCCAAACAATCTTGATAGAATGATTCTTCCTGATGGTGATCTTCTACGTGCTTGGAAACATAGAAACACGGATGTGCTCTGTGCTCTAGTTACAAGTACTATTGACAGTGTTCTTACTCATGAACTATGGAACATATTGAGAAATCAATGTGAAACTGGTACTCAGACATGGATTCAAAACTTGGAGAATTAGCTAGCAACAAAATGGTTTGCTCATGGGGAGACTATGGAGGTGTTTATCATTTGCATAAAGAATCTATGAGATCAAATGTTGGGAGCAGGTGTACAAAACTCAACTAAGGAGCTAGCTTGACATTGTCTTCAAATCTGTCCACCAAAGTTTGATGGTTTGGTAAATGTTCGTAATACTCAAATCAGACCTCAACCACTAACATTTGAAGAATTCAATACCTTACTCATGGAGGAGGAGCTACAACTCAAGGCAAGGAGTGGCAACACCAAAGGAGATGTTGCATTCACAACAGATGCCAAAGGAGGCAAAGCGGACTCTTCAAAGGATGGAGACAAAAGAAGAACGAGAAAAAGAAGAATGACAAAAAGAAGTTCAAGGGAGAGTGTTTGCACTGCATAAAGAAAGGCCATAGAATCCAAGATTGTCACATCAAGAAGGTAGAAGAGAAGAATGGCTCTTCAAAAGGTCGAAAGGGAAAGGAGACTACCAACAATGCAAAAATAGAGCTTGAGTTATTTGTTACGATAGAGGAGGTATGCTCCTTTGCTGAATATTCAAGAACAGATGTATCATGGGTGTTGAATAGTGGTGCCTCTCGTCACATGTTGAGTAGAAAAGACCTTTACAGTTACATAAAATCTCTAAAGAGACCCATCACAATAAAAGTAGGCAACAACACAAGATGTCATATAGAGGGTGAAGATATGATTTCTTTCATTAACTCTAATATGGATGTCAAAAAACTTTCAAATATTATGTATGTTCCAGAAATCAAACATAATCTAGTTTCAATAGCTTCTATAAGTCATCAAGGTCATCAAGTATCTTTCAGTAAAACAAGAGCTACAATTATGGATAGTAACAACATCATTATTGGGGGTGGCATAAGGAGGAACAATGTGTATCAGTTCTCTACTCTTACAGCCACTGCCAGTGTGGGCACAAGTAAGCTATGGCATGAGAGATTCGGCCAGATCTAATACACTTTACTAAAGGAGATGCATTGAAGGAGTATGGTTGCACACCTACCATCGATTGTGGCAATGAAGGAACCATGTGAAGCTTGCATGATGGGTAAGCAATAGAGGAAGGGGTTTCCGAAAGAAAGCAAGATAGAGCAAGCTATCATCTAGAGTTTGTGCATGTTGACTTGTGTGGAAAAGTTCCTACACAGGCTTTGGGAAGATCTTTCTACTTCATGTTACTTGTCGAGGACTATGGGAGGAAGATGTGGGTGTACTTCATTCGTGATATCAGCTTTGGTAAGTTTAAAGAATGGCTTCAACTTGTTGAAACTAAAACAGGGAAGAAAATGAAGAAATTCAGGATAGATGGTGGTGGTGACTCACATCAATAGATTTTGAAGATTTCTACAAGAGTAATGGAATCAAGATCAATTCAGAGTGGCACATAGCCCTCAATAGAACGGTGTTATAGAATGTCTAAATTGTTACCATTAGTGTCCATGTGAAAGGCCAAATGGTCGTTGGACACTTTTATATAGGTTCTTTAATAAAACATATAGTGGCCTAGTTAGCTACAAACTGTAAGCTCAATCGCATTGGTATGACCTAAGAAATCTATGCTTGTGGTCTCTATACTATGTGTTTTTTGCATAATCTATAGCCTCTTTGCAGAGTACTATTTGTGGCATCTGGAACTCGGTTTTGTACTTCGTAGGTATGGTCGTGGAGCTCTCGAGAAGGAGATTTCATTGTCATGCATCGCTATGAAAATACTTCATTGCTATCAAAGCATTTGGATGTAAATGCTTTGTTCCTTTTGTGCAAGGGAAGCAAGCACCCGGCCACCCACCCAAGGCTTTCTCCAAGGCTTAGGACTAAAGTGGCATCCAAGTCACGGAAGTCATCATTGGTGTTATGCTTTGTGGAATAATGGAATGTTATATGGATTTTAATATCTTGAGGGTGCGAACACATGTGGACTTATTCATATATTTTTTAAGATATTTAGAAGAAAGTATTTTAGTTATTTTTTGTAAAAATAATAGATTACTTTAGAAAGCGACGTTCTTTTTAAAATAGTAGATCGCTTGAAAAGCAATGCTTTTGTAAATAAAGCAGATTTCTATAAATGCATGCTTTTTGAAGTGCCACCCTCACGTATCTTCTATTCATGGCGTAATAAAAAATACCTATAATACACATGCTCTGATAGACTTTTCCATCACAGTATGTGGGGGGAGATTGTACCCAATCTGGTGTCAAGTCTCTTGTCTCTTTCTATTCTTGGAGTACTTTTGTGATATTTCGTTTCTGTACTATTCTCTATGTATGTGCATCTGTGGGATCGATCCGGTCAATAGTGGTATCAGAGCCAAGGTGCGTTTACAGAGGTGGTTTCTTGGCATCTAGTCATGATTCATGACATTCATTCACGATTCGGCATCCATCTCAATTGTCCGATCTAGGTTTCTGTTTATCAAGTTCTTTTTTTTTGTTCGCCGATTTTTTTTTCAAATTTTTCGAATTTAGTTTTTGTGCATTGTGCTCACTATGACACTATACTTACTATACTTATTGTGCTCACTGTACTTATTGTGTTCACTATACTCACTGTGCTCATTGTGCTCACTGTACTCACTATACTCACTATGCTCACCGTATGCATTGTACCCACTGAACCCCCTATTTATTATTATTTTATATATAAATACACTATTGTTAAAATCTTTTTCACATGCTTAGTCCTAGGTTTTGGTTCTATATAAGGCCATGGATCCTACCCATAACACTGAGGATTTTGGTACATCACCCCTACTTGTGGTACCGATTGAGCAACAACTGAAGCTTTTGTGACATGAACTCCAACATGTTGAAAATAGGATAAAAGAATGTGATGTTGGACTCCATCAGATGCAGAGTGATGAAAACCTAGTTAGGGTGGTGAAGGACATTATCATCACTCAAGAACAAGGCATGTAGTCCAAGATTGGTGCAAAAAATTCCAATTTTCGCAATTCAATGGGCAAAAGGATGGTCAATTTGTTCTTTCATGGCTATCCCAATTTGATGATTTTTATTTTGACAAATCATATTATGAAATTGAGAAAGTAAAATTTATTACTAATTATTTGGTGGATAAGGTCCAACTATGTTGGAATGTTTTGCGGGATAGCATCGATCGCCCAACCACATGGGTTGCATTTCAAGAAAAGATCAAGGAGCCCTTCCTTCCTCCTCAATTCCACTTACATGCTCATCGATCATGGACAACATTTGGATGGAAAGATGGAGATACTCTATCTACCTACACTAAACATTTTTGGCATGACTATTACTTATTCGTTCGCTTGAAACAATTCTCGAAGATACTTTGCAATGAAAGTATGAAGATGGTTGGTTATGGGAATCCAATCTAAGCGGGCAACAGACTACATCTTACGACCCTCTATGATGTTATTTCTTATGCACATGATGCTGAGAAGGAGTTTCAGTCCATTACTAAGCCCATTTGCTTACAACAAATGCATCAATGACAACCACCAATCAAGCCCAATTTTCCTTTTAAGCATCCTTTTTCTACTTTTTCTTCACCTACTTTTCAGTGCCCACCTACTTTTCAATTCCCACCCACTTTTCAGCACCCTTCTCAAATGATGGAGCCTATTCCTCAAATGATGGAGCCTAGTCAGGGTTTTAAAGTAGAACCAAATAAAAGTGTAGTTGAACAATCTCAAGTGGAAATTCTCACTAAGAAAATGGAAATTCTTATTGCTACACAATCCAATTTGGCCAAGACTATAGATGCTTTACAACCTAATTACATCAAAACTTTCCAAAATCAAATGAACCCAATGTCTTTTCAAGAGCCTAAGCAACATGTTATAGCTCCCAATCAAAATCCACAAGTAGCTCCTACTGAAGCATATCAGGTTCCTCCAATGCATAATCCTTCAATGCAAAATCTTCATCCTCATGTGCAAAATCCTCAAATGTATCAAAACATGTATCCTCAAGCTTCTCAAGCAACTTTTCAAAATCCTCAAAATCAAAATTCAAAATCATCAACTGTATACTATGGAAGCTCCTCTTGCACCTCAAGTACCACATGCTAATCCTCGAGCTCCTCAAATACATCAATTGCCTTATCAAAAGCGTAGTTATCCTGTTCAAGCAATACCTTATCAACAAAATCCTCAATTTCAAAAATTCCCACCACAAGTTAATCAAAATCCTCAAAATCTAAATGGTTTTGTGTGTGGTCCTTGTAGGTGTCCTTGGTGTGATTTGTTAGAGCACTTTTTGAGAGATTTTAAACTATTGAAGGCCGCTAAGGATTATTAGTAGATTTCGGCTCCAAAATCAATGTGATTTCAAGAGAAGTCTATGATAAATTTCAATGGCCCATAGATAAAGATTGTGGATGGTGTATGAGATCTGTAGATAATGGTGTTGTTACCTTGTATGGAGCTTCTGCTAGTGTGCCCATATCCATAGGAGGAATCACAGAAGAATTTCACTTGTTTATTCAAGATAATTGCTCTTATGAAGTTCTCTTAAACTAAAGCCATGGATGATGGGTCTACCTATGCTAGATTTAAGTCTAAGGATGGAATGCAATCACTTCAAGTCATGACAATAGGATTGAATCATCCTAAGAATCATTTATCAATTAGAAAGAAACCTATTGTTACTCAGGGTCATGCACATGCTTGTAGTGATTGTGTACCTCGATTCATGTTTGGATCCTATGCTAGTTGCGTCCTATACCAGTTCCAAAGTCTCACTTACCTGAGCTAATGAAACTAATTAAGGAGAAGATAAACATGAGAATTTTAGAGCCATCTTTTGCACCTTACTCAAATAGATGGTTCATTGTGCGTAAAATCACCATAAGGAATGCAAGAACATGACCCATTGTGGATGAGTTTGCTGAATCATTTTCAGGACATTCTATCTATTCAATGGGTGATTTATATTCTGGGTATGACCAATTCCAATTAGCCATTGATAGTCATGACATAACCACAATGAAAGCTCCTTTAGGCTTAGCTCAAATGTGTATTTTACCAGAAGGAGTAAATAATTATGTGGCTCATATGATGAGTGCTATGAATATGTTCTTACATGATTCTATCCCTCATATAACCATGCCATTCATTGATGATATTCCAATTAAAGGGAGTGAGGAACGTGTAAAGGACATTACTTTAGATTCATCTGGATGTCATAAATTTGTTCTTGACCATATCTCTGGTTGTGAATGAATATTTCAATGATTTGAAGAGGTAGGTCTCACATTTTCCATAGAAAAATCTATTTTTGGTGTCAACGAGGTTCTTATTGTTGGACATTTATGTGATCACTATGGTCAAAAGCCAACCACAAAAATTTGATGCCATTAACAAGATTTATGAAACATGTAACAACATGAGTGAGGTACGTAGATTTCTTGGTGCTTGCATCTTTTATGTTATTTGGATCCCTCACTTTGCTCATGTTGTTGATTGTCTCTATGACTTGTTGAGGAAGAAACAAAAATTTATTTGGACTGACAAACACACACAAACTATGCGTAAATTGAAGAAATTTTTGCTTGAAACTCCCATCCTTAAGCATGTAGACTATTTTGTTAACAAAACTATTATATTGACTGTTGATACTAGTCCTATTGGTATAGGTTGGGTCATAAGTGAAGATGATAGTGAAGGGAATATATATGCAATTAGGTTTGGGGCTAAAAGTTTACATGAAACACAATGAAAGTATCCAGATATCAAACAAGAACTATGGCGTATGGTAACAACTTTGAAAATAGACAAGGAATATTTCATAGGTGCAAATGTCAAAGTTGAGACTGATTGTTTGCCTCTCATTGGAATGATAGCCAATTGTTCATCTCATGATATAGCCATGCTTAGATGATCTCATATATTAAGTTCATAAATAGTGAGTTATCTCATATTTCAGGTAAATCGAATTCAATTGATGATATGTTATCAAGAGTTAGCTTTGATGATGACCTTGAAAGTGATCTAATAAATTATGTGACCTTAGTTGACTATGTTCCATATAAATATGAGTATGAGCAATTTCATGAGTCTGAGTATGAAGATGAATGGAGAGACATAGGAAAGTATCAGAATACACTACAACCATTACCTAGCTGGACTACGAATATATTTTGTAACATTAGGAAACGAGCTTAGAATTTTTTCCTATGTAACGATTATCTTTGGAGACATGCTTAGGGTAAGGTTAAGAATCCTCAACGAGTCCTAGGAAAGTGAGGTCTTGAGTTTCAAGTAATGAAGGACATGCATCAGACATTATGGACGGGTCATAAAGGATTTTTTGGAACATATGGAAAAACCAGAAGTACCTATTATTGGCCTAGAATGTATGTTGGCATTAGTAGCTATGTTTCTACATGTTCTACTTGTCAACTTCATTCATCAATCAAACATGCTTTGCATCCTACTTATCCACCCTGTATTCATTACAAGTCGGTGGTTGATCTTGTAACTATGCCTAAAGGATTGACAAATTGCATTACATTGTACTTGCAAGAGAAGACCTAACTAATCATGTAGAGGGAGGTGCACTACGATCTAAGACCACTTACAATGTTTGCAAATTCTTGCTTGAAGATGTCATAAGTCTCTTTGGGTACATAGAGAAAGTAGTATGAAGAACTGTTGGAGTTAGACGTCTGCAGAAGCACACGAACATCACAAGAAAGAAGAAGAAGCTTGGAGCACAATACACAATACTAAATGTATTACCACTAGAATGTACAAAAATAAGTAGCCGGTTAGGGCAATAGGCATATATACAAGCCGGGAAAAAACCTCCTAAAGATACATTTATTCAACTGATGTACATTCCAACCACGATGAGCTGCAAGTGCCTAGATGCTATGAACAGTAGTCATTCAGCAAGTAGGAGAAAAGGTCTCATCAAAATCAATGCCTCTTTTTGGAGCATAACCCTTTACAACAAGCCTAGCCTTATACCTGTCAATTGTTCCATTAGGCTTATGCTTAAGCCTGTATACCCACTTAGTGACAATGGCCTTCTTGCTAGGAGGCAAGTCACATAAAGACCAAGTACCATTTTTCATGATAGCATCATATTCAGATTGCATTGCAGCCATCCAATGTTCAAAATTTTGTGCTTTATCAAACCAAACATGCCCAATCTCATCACAGAGACTAGAGGCATCCATAGCATAGCAATCTGATGCAAAAGAGGCACTATGAGAGCCTGAACGAGTACGGTATGAAAGAGGTGCATCTAATTTACTATCACGCAAAGCCTACACTAGCCATTTTGGCATAGTTTCCGCCTCCTCAATATCAACTCTCTCATCAACAAGTGCATCGTGAAAATCTGCATTAGAAATGGAATGATGTACATCATCACATGAAACATGTAAAGGCTGAGAAGTTACCTCAATAACACTAGCACTAGATTGTACACCTGTAAAAAAAAAAAGGCAGCAAAGTATCATACATGTCTTTGGAGCTAACAAATGTCTCCTTCATACATGAAAGTAAAGGCTGAATAGCATCTTCCACAAAAACAACATCACAGCTAACCAAAATGTGTTTATTCTATGGATGATACAGATGATAGCCTTTGCTTTCAAAATTGTATCCAAGAAAAATACATTTTACTGCTTTATCATCCAATTTTGTGCAATGTTGTTCAGGCACTAATGCATATGCAAGATAGCCAAAAACATGCAGATGAGCAACAGATGGCTTGCAACCATGCCAAGCCTCATATCGAGTGATAGATTGCAGTGCCTTAGTGGGACACCTGCTAAGTACATATGATGCACACATGATAGCCTCAAGCCAGAAACTATGTGGTAAAGCCTGACTCTTGACCGTACACCTCGCCATCTCCAAGAGTGAACTGTTCTTCCATTCAAAAACTCCATTGTGTTTAGGTGTATACGATAGTGTACATTGATGTTTTATCCTACGTTCAGCTAGAAATGTGTTAAAGTCAGAAGGCATATATTCCCACCCTCGATCAAAACGGAGGGTGCCCATTTCACATGTTGACACATTTTCAGCCAAAACCAAAAACTCTTTGAAGCACATGAACACTTTGGACTTTGCCTTCAATGGATATACACATGTAAACCTAGAAAAATCATCAATGAAAGTCATGAAGTAAAGATAGTTTCCAAAAGAGGGTGTCTGCATAGGACCACAAACATCACTATGAGCAAGCTGCAATTTTTGAGTAGCTTGAACTGAACCATCTTTTGGAAAGGAGGAACACAGCATTTTGCCCAAAATACAGTCTTCACAAACATGTTTTCCGGGTGCCTCAAGTCTGGGCAAAGAGGACACCATTTCAGAATTTTGCAGGCATAGCAAACTAGCAAAATGCAAATGACCAAAGTGTGCATGCCAAAGCTTTGCATTCATATAGTGCACATGTTGAATCATTCATAGATTTTTCATAGTCTATGAGTTTATACAGCCCACGACATAAAACGCCAGAAGCAATAATCATGTCATGATTTGATAGATCATGAACTGTACATCTATCATCAACAAATTTCACAACCAAGCCAATCTTGGCTAATGCAAAAACTGATGGCACAAATAAAGCATTCGACAAAGTGAAATAACTACCATCACTAGTTGTTAGAATGATCTTACCAACTCCCATGACACGATAAGAGGAGTTGTTGGCACATGTGACACTATTCCCTGTAGGGGCAGCCTCAAGTGAAGTGGCCTCGAAGACTTTAAGTCTATTGCCACTCCTATGGATACAGGTTTACAATTGATCCTTCATGATACTAGAGATGCATTTGATGTTGTTCTCTATCAGCAGGCTATTGGATGCTTGATTTACTTATGCATTACTCGACCAAATATTCAGTTTGTTGTCTCAGAGATGAGCAGGTTTATGCATTTCCAAAGTGTCAAGCATTGGTAGGTGGTTAAGCACATCTTTCGCTACTTGAGTGGTAACCGGCTACTTAGTTTGTTTTATCCCAAGGGGGGATCATTACCACCAGATTTGCATGCTTTTCCTGATAGTGATTGGGCTGGTTGCTATGACACTCGTGTGTCCACCAGTGGTTTTGGCTTCATGCTTGGTAACTCATGCATATCTTGGTTGAGCAAGAAGCAGCCTATTGTGGCCTCTTTTAGTTGTGAGGCTGAGTATAGGGCAGCTTTCACAGCGAAGGCATATTCGTGAAATTTGGGAATTATTCAAGTCCCATTTATATTACTTACTATGTTAACTTCTTACAAATGAGGCCAACCCTCGTATCCCATTTATAATACAATTATCCTTAATATTAAAGTTTCAATTTATTATACTCCAATCAAGAGATAATAGCATGTTGTAGTGTGTGGATGAGTCAAAATGCCAAACATTAGGACACAAAGAACTGTCACAAAATCCTGTGTAATTCCCATTTTCCTGAATAGGTCTTAGCGGCTGTTGAGTGTGTGTGGCTCAGATGCCTTATGGCTGATTTGGGTGTTGGTCAGTCTTCTTCCACCACCATCTTCACTAACAGTCAGAGCGCATTGGCAGTTGCGAGGAACTCTGTGTCCCATGCTCGCACTAAGCACATTGAGGTGCATTATCATTATGTGAGGGAGAGGTTCTCTGCTAGGGAGATCAGCTTGGCATATGTGCCCACACAAGAGAACGTTGCAGATCTTTTTACAAAGGCTCTGCCTAGGGAGAAGTTTGAAGCTTTCCGCAAAGCTTTGGGCTTACTTCCTTTTGTGGATTGATTCCACATATCTTGACACTTCTTTATACATGAGTGCCAACTCCTTGTTCATCACATCACTCCCAGGGGGGGTAACCTTGGTAGGTGATCGGGAGGTAAGTGTTACCTTCTTCACCTTCACTCATGTCCCCTATTTTGTCTAGAGGTATCTCTAGAACTTTTTGCTTAGAGCCTGCTTTTGAGATCTTGGAATCAAGTTCTCGAACCTGATTCGCCACATGTTTCCATAGTTCAAGTTTTACTTTGAGCAGCTCTTCTAAAGTGAGATGACATTGAACCTTAGTTTTCTTCACGACTTTAGTGTTTCTTTGAACCACCGAGTTTTCCTTTCTGATCAATATTGTGGGACCTCTGATCTTGAGAGATTCAGATATCCATGGGCCTATGAATTGTGGCAACTCTTGTAAAGAATTGGATTCAAATTCTAACCTTTCTTCTTCTTGTTGTTCTACTTGGTCTCCATAAATAGATGGAATGTCTTGCGGAAACTGATCATGAAGAGAGTATTTCTCGCAAGAACTTTTGAGAGTGCTATTGAATTGAAAGAGGTTCTCCATCATCTATGGAGTTAGGAGCATAGACTTTCTTTGGTGGTGAGCTTTCTCTTTCAACAATTGGTTGAGTCTGTGGAGGTAACGAAGCTTGCAGTTTATTTACCAACTACTCTAACCTATCTAGTAAGCCCTGGAAGTGCAAACCTGGTGTAACAGAATTTGTATGATTAAACAATTGATTGGCCTTGAACATAGCTTGAGCTAGTTCCACCATCTTTATGCACACTTTTGTTCGTTCAATCTCTAAATCTGCCCTAGGGTAGCTCTTGTCTAGGTTTGCAGGTGTTGGCCCTTCTTGAAGTCGAGCCTGGTATGCCTTGAACATCATGTCCAAGTATTTTGGGGTTGGATCTGCAAGAACAGACCCCAGTGTGGTCTATTTACAATGGTTGGTGGGGTGGGATAGGATGGTGTGGATGGAGTTTGGGCATGCGAGGGATTTTGAGAGGAGATATCTTCTATTATTGTTTTTTCATCTTTCAGGCTTTCTTTCGGATAACTTTTTGGTCCACTTATGATTGGCCTTCTCCCTAGTATCCTTCCATGTTCTTGTTTTTCTCTTACTAGGCTCTCCTGACTCAGTTAGCTCTGATTGCTCCGCTGGTTTAGCCTATTGTAAGGCTTGTGCCATAATAACTACCTGTATAGGAGCCACATTACTACTACTGGAACTTGAATCCCCTACTAAGCCTACTACATTAATGGGTGTAACCTTGGGTGCACTAGAGGGAATCCTGGGACCATCTCTTAGGAGTTGTTCTTTGCCACCCTCAAGACAGAAGCCTTCTATTGTGATGTTCTACCCTTGCCCCGGAGCTCGTGGGTGGGGATATTCGCGAATGACATGGTTGCCTTGATATCTAAAACATGGTCCTCTAGTGGATGGTGGCCTTGTTTGTTTCACTTGGGGCCTCGGATTAGGATTTGTACAAATGAGATTAGCATAATCTAATCCATAATGATTTTCATGTCCCTCATGATCGTAGTATTGCTTCCTGCAGCTCTGGTCATATTCCATCGGTCTTGCCTCATAATAGTAAGACTCTCCTTGGGTCTCATAAAAAACTTGATTTGTTGTTTCGGAACTGGTCAAAGGTGTCATTGGTACTAGGGCTTTTTCTAGGTTTTCGTCTAGTTGGGCGTACTTTACTGGAACTACATTCTATGGGTGGGGTGGTTGTTGTCCTAGTGCAAGTTGAGGTTGGCCATATCCTCCACGTTCATATGGTCTAGCTACTCCTTGTGGTCCTGGATATGGTTTATACCTAGGAACTTCTCTGCCTTCTTCTCTAGATGGGTATCTGTATGGCCTATATTGGGGTGGTACAAATGGTTGTGGTTGTCTATTAAATGGATAGTTTTCTGTGTTGTGGTTGGTGTACTTCAGCTCAACGTAAGAGTACAAGTTAGGCCCCTGAGTTGGTTGTCTATCATAAGGGTAAGGTTGTGATAACCCTAATCCTTCTCTGGTGTAGGCATGAGATGGATGATCTCCACCACAAAGTGTGCAACTTCTTAACATTGGCATTCTCAAGGGGGGGGGGGGGTTCTGGTAGTTCCTTTGTCCTTGTACTCCCAATTTCTGGGCCACTAACTCTGCCAATTCCTCCACATTACTCGAGCTAGAAGTCCAATTGCTCCTTGTATCCTCTGATTTGGTAGAATTTTGTGTGGTTTTGAAATCCATACATGAGGCATTGGCTCCGTGTTGCTCACTAATCCCCACAATCCTTTGCCCATAAGGTAGTTGCTAACTCTAAATTTCCATGGTTGATAATTTCCTTTCTCTAACTTCTCTATTTGTGCATTATACTTAGCCATACTGAAGATGCTCCACTAGCTTCTCCTCAATTGTTTGTATGCTTTAGAAGGTGTGGATATTACCTTTGATAGCTTTTCCCTTGCAATCCTTTTAGTAGTTGAGATCTCGATCGATGTAGCCCCTTTTCGATGTCTTCATGCTTTGATAAGTCCTCCTTGTGCTTCCATGAGTTGCCTTGATACCTTCAAGTTTTCAATATTCTGCCCATTGATGTCTCCAAGCCTCCAAAATGGCTCTGATACCACTGATGGGGAATGAATCTAACAACCCAATGCAAAAATGGAAGATGGCTGCCCTCCACAAGGTCCACAAGCAATGATATATGCTCACTATTTTGAAGGATTCTCTCCACTAGTATAGAGAATTAAAATGAAATTTTGCACGCTTGTAGTAGACTATAAGAGCTACGCAACAAGATTTAAATCCTCCCAAATGGATATTTCAGTTGGGATAACCATCCTCTGCAAAACATGCTACCTGTTTGCAACAATCTCTGCCTATGTGCAGAGATATACCTTCACAAAGTTGGCAATTTCTCATAATTCACTGAGTCAAATAAATTGAAACTTTGGTAAAGTTTAGGGCACTATGTGAGAGACGAAATGAACTTTGAAATCAATGAAAATGAGTAAATGAGAGAGCAAACAATGCTCTGCAATGTGGGACAATCAGATTTGGAAAAGCCTAACTACACCTCTAGATATAGAGGAGCAAAATAATGAGAAAATGAGGTAAGCAAGCAAGGGTGCTGCTTTTTGGAGTTTATGACTTCACTAAACTAAGCGGGAAACTCGTGGAATGCATAAAATGCAAGAAAAAAGGCGGAGTGATGCTTATATAGTGTTTTACGTTTCCTACAATCTAGCTAACCACCCACCAATCAGTGTAGGTGCACTTTTTGGTGGCTGATTTGATGTGATTTGAATTTGATTGAGGTTGGTGGAGCTTCTAACTTTATTCCATGACTTTGGGTCCTCCTTTTTTATTGGTCCACTTGCAAAACTCGTGGTTGAGCCTTTTTGCATGATTGAGACTTGATTTTCAACATAAACTAGGTTGGCATAGCATAGGAAGCATTTTTGTAGTGAAAACTTAGAAAGGAAAAGGTTATCCATGTGTAGAGAAGAGATAAAAGGGATCCAAGGTCCACTACAAAAAATAGGATCCTATAAATAGAGTTCCAAAAATATGCTCCAAATTTCTTTTATCGTATTCAAAGTGAATCTAAAGTTAGCAATGCATAGAAAAATAAATTAATACCTCATGCTAGGTAAGGAGATTTTGGATAGAATCTAAGAACCCTACTCAATAAGAGAATATTAATTTAGAGCTCCATTGCTAGAACCATATCTAAATAGCTGAGCTTCCCTCTCTACATTGAGATTTTCCAAATCCAAGTGCAATGGAGGAGGAAGCTATTAGATATGCTACCCAAATACATGAGATCATATGAGGAAACTTCAAAGTGTAGAAAAATGTTAACCTTTAGAAAAAGACACGAACAAGAAGAAGGAATGCCATACATTGAAGAACTAAAGCAAGAAAAATTAAGTGCATCCTAACTATGAAAAGGTTTTGTGAGTTAAATGACCTAATGAGATGAATAAGCATGTCAGTGAAGTTAATCGTAATAACAACCTAGTATCCATGCTAGAGAGAATGACCTATGACTCTTTACCCAACCTGATCTTATATAGATCTAGGGAATAACCATGAACACTCAAGTAATTGGAGTCTACATATGCATGTGCAATCTGCATCACTTATTTTAGACATTCCACTAGAGTCAAGTAGTGGTAAGTGTACTCAAGACTTGAGTTAAGTGCCAGCAATTTCAAGTTAACTTATGTTAACTTGAGTGGATGCTTCTAGAAGGATCTCAATACTCATTAGGCAAAGTACTCTTCCCAAGGCACATAAGGATTGAACCTAAGACCTCTTCCTTATCATCCTTAAGAAAAATCACTATGCTAAGAGGATCTCTACTTTTATACTCCACATGTACCAAATGCTATCATTATCTTGAGCCTTTTCAAGCTTTTTTTATAACATTCCCCTCCCCCCCTTGAGGAACATTTTCGTCCTTTAAAATACGTTCTTCACGGTTCAACTAGAGAATGGCTTTTCCCCCAAGCCCATGGTCCAAACTGAGGAACATGGGAGTCAACTCTCTGATCCACATCTTCAAAAAGAAGGGGATTCTATCCTAGAATATATCTTTAAAAAAAGAAAAGCAAAATCTACATATGGTCCGACTCCTAGTCAAATCATTCTAAGTACCATCTATCTTTGTACTTGATAGACTCAACCTAGTGCAAAGTATGATACCAATGAAAAGGGTGGATTAAACATCCATGTCCAATTAATTGTTTTTCTATGTGAGAACTAAGCATCCATAACACAAATATGTGCACTAGGTGGATTCTGTGTATCTTTAGTCAAATTTCTATCTCGTCCAAGTTCTATGCACCACAAGATTTTGAGAATTATTTTGGAAATCCACTTGAACTTTCTTCGGATGAATGAAGCTTTACTGAAGTTGACCAAAATATCTAACTTAGATGTTTCTCCTATGGTCCACTTTCAACCAACATCCACTTATCTCTTTCCCAATTAGAGGACTACTATGTTCAATCCAAAATTTGGGTTTCTCATAGAATGTAAGAATAAAATGTCCCCTCATTCTTATTAACCCAATTTCAAGTGGAACAAAACAAATTCTATATGAATTTCACAATTTTCCAACTTAAGACACAAAATTCTGATATTTTAATTTGAAGTTGAGCTTTGACATTCATCACTCAAAGCAGGGCCTCCCATGCCACCATACCTTCTTTGATATAGATGCAAAACTTCATGTTTTGGATCATCAAGACCGCATCCACTCCATTGTGCAACGACTTCTACTTTTAAGTTAGCTTTCCTTAAGTTTTAAACCTTATACTAGAAATTGATCATTGTGAGAATCCCTAATAACTTGAGCCTATGAGGATTTTAATACCTTGCTCCAAGGTTTGACCTTTTCCTTTTCATGTTTTATAATAAAGCATGAAGACTACTCTTTGATCTTCAAACTGACAATCCTTGGGTCTATGCTTAGAATACTATTCTTAACTTAAGCTCTCAACTGTCCCACAACTGGGGACTGATAGGTTTGAAGCAAGATGTCTGGGTTTTAAGAACTCCCTTTAGGGAGATGATCTAGATACAAGAAATAATTAGAAAATATTGCAAGATTACAAGAGGACAAGTCTAGATGTCCAAGAACTAAAGTATACAAGACTAGAGCAAGGAACAAGACAAGAAGTGGAACTCTAACGTGGAGAGTAATTACTTGGCGGTCATGACTCCTTGAGCTCCCAAGATTAGTATTGGCAACACTGAGTATGTATGTGGCCAAGGCCTCCTTGTATAGGAGTTTGAGGGTGGTTCCCAAGGGTGGTTACGAGCTGATTATGTCATCAATGATGTCAACAATCCGAAAAAGACCTCTAGATGTAAGAATTTAGCAAGCAGACAATCGATCTTAGGGTTTTAGCATGTACCAAATGCAATGGAAGCATTGGTTTGTCCAGATTCTAAAGCAATCATGATATATAGAAGTCACATGGAATCTGAGGTTCAAGATGGTTTCCTTTGTCCATGACATCACCTCCCCCTCAAGCGACGAGTTCCACAAGGAGTGGTCATGTTCTTTGGTCTTAGCTTCATTCGATTTTTCTTATGGAATTCTCAAACCTTGATTGGTGCTCTTTGAAGGTGTCTTGTAGGTTCCCAAGTACAATTGCTGATGTTAGATCCTTTCCAATGAACAAGGTACTCACCTTCTTCGGGATATTCTCGAATCTAGGACATGCTCCTCTTCGAATTCTTCGTGATCATCAATCTTGATAGGTGGTCAAGGACTAGGTCTCTTCCACCTCAATGGTGAAATTTGATATGGTTCCAACATGGACACATGGAAAAGTGGATGTATTTTCATGGTATTTGGTAACTAGAGCTTGATGGTGACTGGATTAATCTTGGCCATGATGGTGAAAGGTCCAAATCTTTGATGGTCTATCTTTGCACAAGGCCTTCAAGTTTGCAAATTATTTCTGAGTAATCATACTTTATCCGCAACTTAATACGATGGATTATGAACATGATACTGGTTTCCATAATACTTATATTGTTCTTGAGCTCTATGGATTTCTTCCTTGAGTTCTTTGTGAATATCCATGAGATATTGGGTCTTATCTTTGGCAGCTGGGTTCTTGACATGATTTGAGAGTTGTATATCCATCCTTGGATGTTTTCCATAATTGGAAAAGAACGAAGTCTATTTAGTAGATGTATGAGCACTATTGTTATATGCAAACTCTACAAATGGTAAAATCTCAAACTTATCATTTTGATGAAAGCTGATGGTGCAACAGAGATATTGTTCTAAGACTTGATTCACATGTTCTATTTGTCCATCAGTCTGTGGATGATTGGCATTAGATAGTTTAACTTGAACACCAAGGAGCTTGCAAAGACTGCTCCAAAAACTAGATATGAACTGTAGAACTCCATCACTTACAATATCGTCAAGCAATCCATGAAGCCTAAAGATGTATCTCAGAAAAAGTCTAGTAGTGGTTGCACTTGTGATTGCCTTGGTAGCTAGAATGAAGTGTGCCATCTTTGTAAATATATCCACTATAACAAGAATGGAATCATACTTTGGTAGATCTGCTATGAAATCCATAGATAATGAAGTCCATGGCCTTTCTAGAATAGGTAAAGGTTGTAAGAGGCCATGAGCTTTATGTTGTGGTTCCTTAGATCTATTGCAAGTGTCACATGTTTGGATATATAGTTTGACTTCCTTCCACATTTGAGGCCACCAAAAATCCCTTGCTATGAGTTTTATTGTTTTATTCACTCCAAAATATCATGCTACAAGGTTGTCATGATGTTGTTGAAGTACTTGGATCTTGGGCTTTCCTAGAGGGACATACAATAGGTTCTTATAGAATAGTAATCTATCCTTTTCCTGAAATTCATTTACTTCTTGGACTTTTCCTTCTTCAGTTTTCTACTTAACATTACAAAACAATTCATCTTGTGTCTTGTGGTAGATTCTCACGGATCAAATGATTCAAGGCTGAATCTTCATGATGGCTTGAAGAGATAATTGCTAATTGGAGATGTTCAGGCTTAAGTAATACACTCTCTTATTGATCAAAGGCCTCTTCACCCTCCTTTGGTGCAAGATAAGATCTTCTTGACAAGGCATCTAACTAACATTGTTGACATCCTAGACGGTATGTGATGAAAAAGTCAAACTTGGATAAAGAGTTAATCCATCAAGATTGCCTTCTATTGTGGATGCGGGTGGTCATAAAATACTCTAAGTTCTTGTGATCTATATATACAGTAACTTTATGAGTTGCTCCTTCGAGATGATGATTCCAGGTATCAACCACATCCACTATGGCAAGAATTTCTTTAACATGGATTTCATAATTAATCTCTAGAGCAGAAAATTTCCTTGAACGATGTGCAACTGGATGTAGGTGTCCATCATTGCCATATTGGGATAGAATGACCCGTAGGGCAAAGTCTGATGCATCTGTCTCTAGGAAAAAGGGCTTGCTAGAATGAGGAGGAACTAGAATTGGAGAAGTGGTAAGTTTTAATTTCAAGGTCTAAAAGACTTTTGTACTTCTGCAGCCCATGAAAACTTTGAATTTCCTATAAGCTTGGTAAGAGGTGTCACTATCTTGGAGTGATCTGTGATGAATATCCTTTAAAAATTGACAAACCCTAGAAAGCAATGTACATCTCAAGCACAGGAAGGTTGTTGCCAATCAAGGATTGTGTTGATCTTCTTGGGTCCATAAAGATTCCTTTCTCTGATACAATGTACCCTAAAAACTTTATTTATGTATGAAGGAAAGAGCACTTCTCCAATTTTGCTTATACCCTTTTTCTCTTACTTTCTCTAGGACTATCTTTACGTGATATTCATGATCCTCTAGATTTTTGGAGAATATCAAGATATCGTCAAGATATATTACCATAAAGTCATCTAAATACTCTTGAAAGATATCATTCATCATATGTTGAAAGGTAGCTAGAGCATTTATGAGACCAAACGACATAACTACATATTCAAAATGCCCATTCCTTGTTCAAAATGTTGTCTTCCATTCGTCTCATTCTTTGATCTTGACAAGTTGTAGGCTCCTCGGAGGTCAATCTTCGTGAAGAATTCTACTTGTACGAGGCATTCCAAGAGCTCTAATATAAGTGGTAGAGGGTATCTATTCTTTATTGTGACTTTATTCAACCCACGATAGTCTACACACATTCAGAGATTCCCGTCCTTCTTCTTTACAAATAGGATAGGGGCTCTTCTAGGAGACTTTGAGTGTTTGATAAACCCCTTGGCTAGATTCTTATCAATATTCTTGCGTAATTTTGTAAGTTCATTTGGGGATAGTCTATAGATTAGTCCAAAGGGTGGTTGTGCTCCCTCTTGAATTTCTATGGCACAATCATAAGGTCTATGCTTTGGGAGGATATCTGCATTCTTCTTTTCAAAAACATCTTCAAAATCTTGGTATTGGTTAGGTAGGTTCAGTGAATCATCTTTCTTGGGCTCTTGAGTTGGTATGGCATAGATCATATATGTCGGTTCCTTCCTTACTCCATGTATGAAGGCTTTGGCTCCAACATATGTCAAGTTCTTCTGGATATCTCAACGGGTGATTTTATTCTTTTCCCAATTAATGTGTGGATTATGTTCTTTAACTAGGGCTTTCCAATGATAACAAAATTTACTGGACTCAATATTACATTGAAACATATGTGGGATTCATGGACATCAAGGTGTCCTCTTAATGGTATGGTTTCCATGGTTACATTCCCAGATGCTAGAGGTTATGGTTTCCATGGTTATATTCCCAGATGCTAGAGATCGTCCATCTACTACTTTAGCTACTACTAGCTTGTTCTTCCAAAGTAGAGGAATTCCATGTTTCTTAACCAATCCTTCATTGATGAAACATGAGGAGGCTCTTGATTCCACTAGGGCCATAAGGGAAAGGGTCTTCTTGGCCATGATTAACTTGATAGGTGCAAGACATGTTTCAATGGATGTAGTTGGAATTATGAGACCCTTTCTTATATCATGGTCTAGCTATATGGTCCCTTTAACAACTGGACTTCCTCGTTTCCTTGCCCTACAAGGGTGACGGTGACTCTAGAGTTTGTTCTCTTGTTGGGACAATTAACTGCAATATGTCTAGGGTTTCCACAATAGATGCATAACTTGTTATCGCTCCTTCTTTGTTTCTCTTGTGGTGTTAGAGGTTGGAACCTAGTTACATCTATTTTCATAGATTCATGCATAGACTCATCTTTCGGAGTAGGTTGGAAGGGTTTCCATTGCCGAGGTCTTTCTTCTACTTGTTTTCCTTGTTTCCTTTCAAAAAGTTAGTTATCACATTGAATATCTTGCATGATGTATTCATTCAATGTTATAACCTCTCGCATCATGAGCAGAAGGTCCTTCCCATCATCTCTTAAACCCCTTCTAAATTGTCTTATGAAATAATCTTCATGCCAAGTGAGATCACATATCAACTACCTAAATTGTGATGCATAGGTAGAGGTAGGGCAGTTAACTTGATGTAGCTTCCAAAGTTTTGTTTCTGCCACTCAACTTGTGTCTACATCTCCAAATGTGGTAGTAAGTTCTCGATGAAACCTCTCATAGTCATGGACTACTACCATGTTCTTCTCCAAGATTGGGGCAAACCATGATAATTGGCCATAGAGCAAGGTTTGTACAATTGGTTGCGTATGGATGTACAATTTAACTTGCTAGAGAAATCCATGAAACTTCATGTGATCCCCATCAAACTTTTCTAGCATGCAAATCTTGGGTTCCTTCATGGAGGATGTACTAGGTTGTTGATTCACTTGAATACTCCCTTGATATTCTTGAAGATTCCGGATTTGGTCTTGTAGTTCTTAGAGGAGAGCACCTACATGCATCGGATGTCCCATCTCGACTTGTGTCTGTTGATGAGTTAGGTCCTTGACTTGTTGTTGGGGACTCTCAAGAGATGCTACAATCTATTCATAAGTGTTCTCCATGATGCTTGCTCTTGGATAGAAGCTAATCTTGCCAAAATTTTAGGGGAGCACTAGATTGTGCTCTCTGACTACCGTAAACAAGATTTTGAAAACCCACTTTTGATTACAAGAACGACCACGTAGGGAAAATGATACAAGAATACATAATTGATACAAGATATCCCACAACTTGGGACCGATAGGTATGAATAATTGGACTAGAGATGATACAAGATATCCCACAACCGGGAACTCATATGTTTGAAGCAAGATCTCTGGTTACAAGAACTCCCTTCAGGGAGATGATCTAGATACAAGAAATAACTAGAGGAGATCTCATACCATGAGATTACAAGAGGACAAGGCTAGACGTCCCAGAACTAGACTAGAAAAGACTAGAGCAAGGAGCAAGACAAGAACTGGAACTGGAACTTGGAGAGTACTTACTTTGTGGTCATGAATCCTTGCGCTCACAAGATTGGTATTGACAAGACTGAGTATGTATTTGGCCAAGGCCTCCTTATATAGGAGTTCAAGGGCAGTTCCTAAGCGTAGTTACGAGTTGATGATATCATGAATGATGTATGCGATCCGAACAAGACCTGGTAGCACCACAAGGAATACGGGCATATACCAATGGTTAACACAATAGAATTTTGTCACTATATAATTGCATAAAGCATCACAACAAGGGTTGAGCACGCAACCTTGGTTAAACGATGAAAACTTTGACATTCTTATTGACGTGTGGAGCGACGGGCATTGCGAGGGTTACGTTGAGCATCGCTAAAGTGATGACATAAACAAGCATTGCATAAGCGACACTAAATTGCATCGCGTAAACGATGGTAATTAGCATCGCTTATGCAATGCCATCTGCAGAGGAATTTACGATGCTTTCCCATCAGGTACATGACAATTTTTTGACAAAAAAATAAAAACGTTGGAGGCTCTTCGATCGGCATCTATACACATTTGATCGAAGAGCTCTCCAATGTTCACAATTGCAGTGCAGTGCGCTTACGAGCTGAAACAATCACTTGCTGAATTGTTGTTTTGTCTAATCTCTATCTTATTGTCTCTCTCCCTCTTTGTTTCTCTCATTTCTACCTCTTTGTCTCTTTGAATTATCCCTCTCTCTCTCTCTCTATTAAAGGTTATTCAAGAAGTTAACCAAGAAAAAAATGTGGCTAACTATTGTAAGTACAATTTCTATTCTTTGTATATCATTTGAATTGTGTTTCAGCATACTCACACTTATTGATATGCACATATACACTTATATATGAAGATGCACGTTCACACAAATACACATATACACATGCACATACACACACACATACATGTGCACATACACTTACACATACACACACATACACATATACACACACATACACATGCATATGCACACACATTTCTACAAATACATAAAAAGACTTGCATGCATGCATTATTGCATATATACATACACATAGAGATACACACATTAACACATACTTAAATACATGTATATGCACATCCACATGCATGCACATTCACATGCATACATATACACATGGATGCAAATGGAAATGCATCCACATGCACATGCATGTTTCATACCTAAACACATGCATATAGATATACTTGTATATGTTTATACACATACACAAACACATACATATGTACATACATACATATACACACACATACACATATATACACATATATATGCACATACGTGCACACACATAAGCACATACACACACATGCACATACATATACACATATATATGCACATACACACATATACATGCACATACACACATATACAAATATACATGCACATACATATATGTACACACATACAATGCATATGCACATACGCATACATACACATATACACGTACACATGCACATGCACATACATACATATACACACACATACACATGCACATGCACATGTGCATACACATACATACGCATATACACTTACACATGCACATGCACATACATGCATATACACATATACATATGTACATACATACATATACACACATGCACACATATACATGCACATACGTAGACACACATACGCACATACACACACATATGGATGCACATACATACATTTACACACAGACACATGCACATAGATACATATACAGATACATACATGCACACACACACATATACACATACACTTACATATATACATGCACATACATACATATACACACATACATATGCACATGCACATACGCATACATACACACATACACATACACATGCACATGCATATACACATATACATATGCACATATATACATGCACATATATTGTTAGCTCAGAAAATGGTTGGTTTTGATGCACTAATGTGGTTCTATTTGGCAAGAAAATACGTTTGATTTCAAGTACTTGAAGAGTTGATTTGATGATTGATGAGAAGTATTTGGAGGTAACACGACAACTTCTTGGTCAAAAAGGGAGGCTGTCAAAGGAGGCAATACTTGGAGACATGGCTTTTTGTCATGATGGTCAATGTATATACAGATATTGGTAAAGGAAAACAGGGCTATCGACTATGAATTATAATGAGAAGTCAAGCATGGGCTGTTTGAACGGGAAAGGACAAGAACTCGAACAAGAAGAAATTGTGAAGAATGTTTCGATTTGGAGGATTCCGTTGATGGTGGGATCTTCTTATTGCAGATTGCAGGGATGTGGAGAAAAGGTTTCACTTGAAAAAGGCCATTGTGCTTTTGAAGTTGGAGGATATTTTATCATCAAGGGTTCTGAGAAGTTGCTTCACAGGGATTGAGCATGGAGAAGCCTCCTAAGAACATATGAAATACTGACGTGCAGAGGAAATTAGAAGTGGCTTTGTTTCAGGGGGGATGCTTCTTATCAAACATCAAATACAATCGTTTGACCAATTTCTGGAAATTGATCTTCGACACCTCATCGAAAAAGAATTCAGAGATGTGGAGGTGTTTCAGCCATTTCCTTGTTCTTATCCCAAAGGCTGGCCGTTTTAATTGTCAAATGATAAGAACAAAGTTGGCCGCTTTCGGTTTTGTGTGCAGAAAGTAGAAACTTCTTTTGTTTTTCTCACACGAATTGGACGGCAGATTTTTATCTCTCTTTTCCGTTTTTTTTGGTTTGGCTTGTTCTTCAGATGATACTGGAAAAAGAAAAAAAAAACCTACGAAGGCTTCTTCTTCGCCTTTTCTCGTCGGTAGCGTTTTTGTTTTTTTCTGCTCTATGTGATTGGGGGTGAGCAGTTTTATCGGAGGCGGGTTAAGAACGGGACGTCCTCGCGTTTTTCTCCTGGGTTCTTTCACAGGAGTCCTGCCCTCTGCTTTCTATCTTTTCGTACTCTATGTGACATGAAGTTACCTAGAACAGTTGAAGCGAGCAGCTGATTATATCATTTGATGTGGGGGGTTGTCGTATGGATGCTGGCATGCGTGCAGGGGCAAAATCCATCTGGTAGCAGGGGTGACGGAGGGAGCATCCCGAGCATTCCAAGCTGCTCGTGTTCAGACTCCAGGAGGTGAAGGCGAAAAGACTTATTCGATGCCAGAGAGATGATCCTTTGAAGGATATGCCGATGATTATTATGCGCAATTACCAACGGTGGATCAATATGCAAGTATATGCGTAATACAGAGGTACTCGATATGTTGATTCCGCATCTGTAGAGATCTTTATTGAGTAGACACATATTCCCAATTGAGGATTTGTGGATGATACATTCCAGTTTTATTCACCATCTGACTTGCTGAATGGAGTCGATGCTTTAATGACTATTTTGGGATATATTGTCTAACCTTCAAGATAAAAATAAAGTACTGTTATACTCTTCACATTTGTAGAACCGCCAGGGAAGTTTTTTTGTTTGTTTTGAGATTAAAATTTCAATGCCGAAACTTCACTTGTGATCGTAATCGTTCTAGGAGCAGAGCATAACACCCTGCAACATATGACCTTCGAAATGCAGAATCCCCTTGATGAAGCAATCAGCGTTGCTCCTGTTTTGCATTAGCTTCGGTGTTGAGATCCTTTGCATGGTTCACATTGAGAAGTATGATTTGTATGATTATTGAACCATTTGGCAGGATGTATGTGTTGTCTAACATATAAAAGAAACAACTTTCTCCTTAAACCGAAATATATAACAGAGGTCGTGTTGTAGTTTAATTTCAAACCATGTATGCATTACAATGTTCATTCACGGTGTGATGAGTCGCATTTGAATTACACAGGCCGTCGAGATCATTAGGTAGTGACAATGTTCTATTGTTTTAAAGTTGTCATTCGTGTTGCAACGAAACTTTTTCTAAAGATTTACGATCATGTGAAAGTGTACTCGAACCTTTTCATACTATGAATGTTAAAAGATGAATGCCTATTGCATGAGAGATCGGGTATCATTGTTGTTTTCGTTCAATATTATATGTATGATTAAAATCTTTTGGGAAAGGTTTGAATGCTCATTAATATCAGAGTTGGGCATGACTTTCAAATAACTGTTGAAGGTACAATCAGTCGACATTCGACTGCATATGCACTTATAGACACATAATAACTACCGAACATCGAGTTGTTTATTAAGATCTCATGCTTATAAAGAGTTTTGTATGAATTCTCTGGAATTATCCTCAAGTCATGTGACTGTTATATTCTTCTTATGATGATTTCCGTGAGATGAAAGTTTTTTGAACGTGTGTGAATGGGAAGGAGAAAAAGAGAGGTGGAGAGTGAAGAAGAAAAAAGGGGAGGAGTAAGAGGAAGTGAGGGGAGGTGAAGGAGAGTGAAAGGTGGGTGGAAATGCACAAGTACCTGCACTACAGGTGTGAGTAGGTATATGTGTGCGAACTTGGAAGTGAGTAGTGAGGTGAAGGATAGGAGGCATATGTGTGTGTATGGGTGAAAGAGAGTGAAAGGAAAGTGTGAGTATAAAGATTGTGTAAGAGAGTGAATGTGCATGTTGTGAGTATGTGTAAGAATGCACAGGCGAGTGTATGTGGAGGTATGTGAAAGGGGAAGAGAGTTAAAGAGGATAGAGGGTGCGAGTGTGTGTGTGTGTATAAGTGTAAGTGTGGGTGTATGGTTGGGGTATGTGGGTGTGTGTGAAAAGATACAGGAGTGGGTAAAAGAGAGAGAGTAAGTGGTTGAAAGGGGGTTGAGAGTGCATGTGTTAGGGTATGCGTGTGAGTATCTATAGGTGAATGTGAGCGAGTGTGTGCATGTTTGAGAGTAGGTGTGTGAAAGAGTGACAGAGAGTAGGTAGAAAGAGAAAGAGAAAGTGTGTGTGTGTGTGCGAGTGCATGAGGGCACATGTATGGGCAAGAGTGAGAGAGAGGGAGGTTGTTAGAAGGGATCATTGGGGTTGGATACTTATTTTTGCACTTATTTTTTCATCCTCTCCAAGGTTGCATTGGAGTGAAATTGGGAACTTCGGGTGATAAACGTTGACCTAACATCAGAAAGTTTAGGCAAAATATCATTGAGTGTAGGCACTTTCCCTTGGACTAAGAGTGTTACATTTTGGTGCGTTTGCCGGGAAAAGCTTGGCACGTCTCTATAAGGGAGTGCCATAGGTTTGCCTAGTGCCACATGTTGGCCGAGCTTGCGGACCCTAGATCTAGTACATGAGCGAGGGGAGCTCATCCTCAAGAGGCACGCAAACGCAAAGAGAGGAACGCGCTCAGAGAAGAGCCCTTGAAAGAGAAAGGAAGAGGTGGGAGTTGCAAGGTGAGTCTACCTCGACTAGCTCGAAAAAATCTGCTAAAAACGTGTACTCCTGTAGGAGAGTTGCGAATCAAGTACAAAAGTTTGAAGGAGGGATCCTGAGGCCGCGTGCACTAAATTTTTGGGATCGAAGTGATATTGACATCACACCTCTGTTCAAAATGGCTCAACGGATTTCAGTTCATTTGGGGGACTTCACCAAGTTCTCAGGTGCTTGGGCTGAGGATCCAGATAGTTTTATCTAGCTATTTGAGGTTACTTGTGAGGCCAATGAGGTAGTTGACCAGGGTCAAAGGTTGAGGATTTTTCCGGCTATTCTCCGTGATGAGGCAGCCAACTGGTATGGGAATTTGACACCACAAGAGCGTGGAACTTATCAGATGCTCAAGGAAGCCTTCTTGGCAAAGTTTCGACGACAAGGCTTCCAAGATAGATTGGCCCAACAGATGGATTACCTGCGACAAGGAGTCAATGAGAGCATTGATAACTACATTCAGAGAATGGAAACCTTGGTAAGAAAAATGGGCGCGAATGCCCCGAACGATGAGACATTGAAAAGAAGATTCATTGTGGGATTGAGAGATCCTACGGCGCAGCAGCATATCAGCTTGACAAGACCTGCAACGTTAATAGATGCTAAGGAACAAGCAAGGCTTTGGGAGGAAGTACAATTATGTCAACAAAGGAAGATGGAGCTCTTATACGAGCCAATGGGAGGCCAAGGAAACATACCGATGAAAGATCTTGGCCAAGGAAGTCCCGCATTGACGACCCGAGCTTTTGTAGCTGCCACTAGCATGCCAGGCGAGGTAAAGCCTGCGCTAACTGAAGAACGAATATTGGAGTTGGTCACACAAGCTATAAAAGCTGCCACAATGACCCAGGAAACATACACAGTAAAACCAGAGGTAGCTACAAACCCGAATCAAGTGTTTCGATCAAATACATGGTGTGGAAAGTGCCATGGTTACGGCCATTTGGCTTCAGAATGCCCTACAGTCTCGAGAGTATTCACAGATAGATCACCACGTAGAATGCGTTGCACTTTTTGTGGAAGGACAAATCGCACGGAGGACCAATGTTACAACAAGAGAGCCTATGAAGAGAGGGCAATGAAATCGGGAGATACAAGAGAAAGATCCTACACGGGATTGCCCGCTCAAAGCGTCCCACCTACATCTCGTTGGGAAAATAGACAAACTTATGGATATGGTGCTCAGGGTCAGGGAGGAGACTATCCGAGAGGAGTCGCACGCGATCAAAGGAGAGATGGTCCAATCCAGTGCTGGAGATGCCATGGCTTTGGCCATACTCAATCTAGATGTCCAAACGAAAAGAAACCAGTCGATTATACCCCACTATGTAGGTACTGTAGTGGAGAGGGCCACTTTGATGAAGATTGTCCAAAACGAAGAGCGGCCACTGGCAAGGATAAGGGGCCAGTAGGGTCCTCAAATTATGTTGAGACTCAGATGCATTCCACATCGAGAGCTCAAGAGTCAGTTCCTACGATCGGAGTAGTGTTCAAGACACCGAACCCTCAAGAAGGCTCTAGCTCGTGAATGCACTTTGTGGATGCTTACCAGGCCAAGAAACCACATAAAGAGCCAACTGTGGCAGTAGTCACAAGGACCCAAGAGTATTCAAAGAAACATCGAGAAGGTGAAAGCGAAGAAGCAAGGTCAGAGAAGATAGCTGAGCATGGAGAGGTAGAAAACCAAGTTGGAGAATTTGTTGAGTAGCAAGAGTTTGAGGATGGGGAAGAGATAGAGATTCTTCCACCAGTGACCAAGGAGTTTGTGCCACGCATAGCACCATTCCCTAAGAGATTAAGGGCTCCAAAGTGTAGGAAGGAAAGACAAAGTTTGGAGGAAGTGGACATCGTAAAGTTGCTCGCCGACACGGAAGTCACGCTGGACATTGGCACATTGCTGAAATGTTCACCTGCTTATAGGAAACAATTCTACAACGAATATATTAAGAAGTCGAGGAAAGCTCGAGATAAAAAGAGGCAAGATAAAGATGTCCAAGGGATCATTCAAAGTATTACGATGCAAATTGATTCAAATGCTCCAGTTGTGATAGTCGAGATTAAAGGATATGCAGTCCCTTGGGCTCAGTTAGATAGTGGAGCCGCAGTCAACCTTATGACTGAGTACATGATGAAAGATTTGGGCCTCAACCACATGGAAGAAAATCCAATGTCCTTGAGGATGGCAGATCAAACGCAAGTAAAGCCTGCAGGTCTTTTGAAGAATGTAAGCACAGTTGTGGGCGGTCTAGAATTTAAAGTTGATTATCTGATAGTAAGACCAAGGACCTCAGAGGCTACCTTCTCAATCTTACTTGGACGGCCATGGCTGGTGCAAGCCGAATGTGTGCACGATTGGCGCACAGGATTTATCACAATTGGACCAAAGGTTGATCGAATACAACTTCAAGTATCTCCAAACTTGACCGGCAAGAAATCAACAACAGCTGAGGAAAGGGAGCAAAAAGCAAAGGAAAAGGTTAGACAAGAAATGGTGTGGGTAAGATTTGCCTTGCGCACGGAGACTTCCAAGGACCTTTCACAGGATGGATTTAACTTGCAATTGTGCAACCTCCAACACGTGAAAGTGGGCGAGTACAAAGATCCACTATGTTACCAGGATGACTCAGACCAAGAGTTGTTGGGATGGTTGACACATACAAGTGAATTTGAGTGCTACATGTTGAGTATAGACGCAAAGGGAAGCAAAGCTACCCAATCCCTGGAGAAGGGAACTTCAAAAGAAGAGTTGAAGCTGGAGTTAGCTCCGACAATGGAAGTACAACAGTTGAGAGAAAGGGTTAGAGTGCTAGAAGCAGAGCTTCTAAGGAGAAGTCGAGAATCGGAAAAAGAAGCGAAGTTTAAGACTAAAGTGTCGGAAGCCATTGCAAAAGCTGAACTAAAGAAATTGGGTCCAATCGAAACAGAACAAAACAATGATTTACTGGCCAACCATGCACGCGTGATCGGGGAGCACTTTCCAATCACAGCGTCATCAAGGAATAAGGAATATTCGCGAGAAGCTCAGGTGAAAAAATGGGAAGTTTTTCCAGAAAAGTTCTTGAGCGTGGGGTCAGAGCTACCAGATGGAGTACAAGATTGCATTAAATTGGCACTCAAAAATTTCAGCAAGGCCTTTGCATGGTCATACAGTGATCTGAGAGGAATTGATCCTCGAATCTGCCAACATTATATAGATTTGGAGGAAGGCACCCGACCAATATGTCAACGACTTAGGCGGACAAATCCAGTCTACTCGGAATTGATCAAGCTGGAATTGACTAAGTTATTGGAAGCAAGATTCGTATATCCTATCGCATCCAGCGAATGGGTATCACCAATTGTAGTTGTTCGGAAAAAAAATAAGAAAATCCGCATTTGCATAAATTATCGGAAGTTGAACGAGCATACAAAAGAGGATCACTTCCCTTTGCCATTTACTGATCAAATCTTGGACAGAGTGGCTGGCCATAAATTGTACTCATTTTTGGATGGTTTCAGTGGGTACAACCAGATCCAAATCCATGAAGAGGATCAATAAAAAACTACTTTCACGACAGAATGGGGTACGTATGCATATCGTGTGATGCCATTTGGATTATGCAATGCACCAGCCACATTCCAGAGGGCAATGATAGCTGCATATCAAGACTATTTGCAGGATTGGATGGAGATATTCCTCGATGACTTTGCGATCAAAGGCAACGATGAAAACATGATGGAGAGGATCGAAGCTATTTTAAGAAGAAGCATTGAAAAAGGCATCTCATTAAATCCTGAAAAGTGAACATTTGGAGTATGAAGAGGATTGCTCTTGGGACATGTTATTTCCGAAAAAGGGATCGCGGTTGACGAGGATAAAGTAGAAAAAATCGGACAACTTCCACCTCCTCAAAACTTGCGGCAACTTAGAGGATTCTTGGGGCATGCTAATTATTATCGACGATTTATATTAAATTTTGCATCAATAGTAGCACCACTGACGAATCTTTTGAGAAAAGACCAACAATATCAATGGACTGGAGAGTGTCAAGTTGCATTCGACTTGATCAAAGAGAGATTGATAAATGCACCGATTTTGGTAGCATCGGACTGGACGAAAGAATTTCATGTGCACACAAATGCTTCTCATACTGCGGTTGGAGCAGTGCTATGTCAAGCCGATGAAAGGAAATTGGACCACCCTATTTATTACGCAAGTCGAAACTTGAATAGCACTGAAAGAAACTACACAACTATAGAAAAGGAATGCCTCTCGATGATCTTTGCGGTAAACAAGTATCGGCATTACCTGATGGGAAAGCATTTCACGTTTTATGTGGATCACAAAGCCCTAAAGTACATCATCAATAAACCCGAGCTATCAGGGCGATTGATGAGGTGGATGCTACTCCTACAAGAATTTCAGTTCACAGTGGTAACCAAACCAGGCAAAACGCACATATTGGCGGACCATTTATCTCGAATTATTAATGAGGAGCCAATCTCTGGTGTGCCCGACGATGCTCCTGATGGACATCTATTTCAGGTTGATGCTAAGGTACCTTGGTATGCCGACTTGGTGAATTTCTTGTGCACCACTAAATACCCGCCGGGAGCAAGTAGGAGAGAGAAGCAAAAACTGTTAGCACTAGCAAAACACCATAGCATCATTGGTGGCCAGCTCTATCGATATTTTGTCCATGAGAGCATTTATCGGAGGTGTCTTGAGGAAGAAGAAGCAACCCTAGTGTTGAGAGCATTACATGATGAACCCTGCGGTGGGCATTTTGTTGGTGAGCTGACGGCAAGAAAGATTTTATTGGCTGGGTATTGGTGGCCAACGCTGTTCAAAGACCCTCACACATACTGTAAGAAATGCGACAAATGCCAAAGAATGGGCAAACCAACATTAGCACATGCAGCTCCTCTTACGCCGGTGCTGGCTCTTAAGCCTTTTGAAAAATGGGGAATTGATTTTGTGGGGCCTATTGATCCTCCCTCAAGACGTAGATCCAATAGGTATATCTTGGTCTGCACTGACTATGTTACCAAGTGGGTAGAAGCTAAAGCTATGAAAACTGACCGAGCTATTGATGTAGCTAAATTTTTGTATGAGCAAATTATCACTCGATTCGGATGTCCGTTGGAGATAGTGAGTGATAGAGGAACACATTTTGTCAACGAATTGATCGAGGAATTAATGGAATTGTATAAGATCAAACATAGGAAAAGCACTCCATATTACCCGAGGGCGAATGGACAAGTGGAGGTTACCAACAAGGTTCTTGAACAGATTCTGACAAAGACAGTAGCTGTGCATAGGCAAGACTGGGATGAGAGACTTTTGGAAGCTTTGTGGGCGTATCGAACATCCTACCGAGTGACGACTAAGAGCACTCCGTTCTCCCTAGTATATGGCAAGGAAGCAATCTTTCCCATCGAAAAAGAAGTTCCGACACTAAGAGTGGCCATTGAGACATTTGAAAAGGATAAAAAATGCTAGAAAAATTCTAAAAAATGCTTGAAAAATTCCCAGAAAAATTCCAAACATTGTACTTATGCCAAGGACTATGAAAGGGTTGCTAAATTGCTAAGAACTTAAAGAACAAGCAAGAAAAAAGATAAAAAAAACTACTAAAACTTGATCAAAATGAAATGAGAGGCTATGTCCAACCTAGACAAATTTTGCAGGTTCCAGGTGATCCATAAATCTTCACTTTTGTTGATGATAGGTCTTGAGCCTTGATATGTTGACTCAAAAAACTCCTCCATAAACTCCAATTGTACTGCATTTCATTGTTTTTGTCTTCTTGTTGGGCACACTGGTCATCTGATAGGGGTACCCTAAATCCTTCAGTAAAATATTGTCTCCCCCATACTGCAACTTTTGTATCTTTGTGTGAGCAACTTTGTAGCTTAATCTGTAAATTTCATTTTCACTATTCTAGCTTCTTCATCAAATGGAACCCTCTATTTCCAAAGACTTGTAGGTACTCCTTCCACATTCATGTAAAGCCTTGCACTTGCTATCATTAAAATTGGCATAACAGATGATATCCATACCAGTATCCATAAAAAAGTGAGCATTGATATATGATTTGAAGTAACTTCATCACTGCTGCACTGAAGGGCTTTTCTTTTCTTCTCTCTGCTATGGCCTTTGATTGAGAGTGTTTCACTCAAATAAGTAACCTGAATGATGTCCTCTTTTTCTTCATATGTTTCCTCTCTGCTTAAGTTTGGAAAAATTCCATAGTAGGAGGATGGGTCTTCTGCATAGAGCCAGGCCAACATGTTTTCCTCTTCATATAAATTTGCTTCTTCAAATAGATGTGCTTCTAGGTTGTCCAACAATTCTTCTTCCATACAAATACCAATTGTCTGTATCATGCTGGTATGTTTTTGGTTGTCTGGACCTTCTTCTAAAATTATCTGCTGCAACTCTTTTCCCTCTTGCTTTACCCACATTGTGTCCTTGCCCAGTCATGCAGCACATTGGCATTCCTTAACCAAGGTCTCCCAATTAACAGAGGGAAACTTCCTTCTACCTATGGCAGCCTTAAGACAACAAAAATCCAAGTTAAAGATGGTACCTTGTATTTTGAGTGGGACTCCAGGGACCACTCCCATAGGCCTTACTATGCTTTGGTCTGCCATTGTTATAGTGAAGTTGGCAGGTCTTGAAGGGTATAGTCCAATCTTTTTCATGGTATATTCAGGCATCAAGTTAATGCCAGAACCACCATCCATAATAACTCCTTGAAACTCATGACATTTGATAGAGACTGTTAGTCGAGGGCTCTTGTAATCTGTGAGGGGTGCTTCCCCTACACTTTTATCTTTAGGCATAATAGCAGCCTTTGCCACTAAACTTGTTGTGGACATTTCATCAATTATCTGCAAGAGTTCCGACTTGAATTTCCCATCCATCTTTATTAGTTCAAAAATATTGACCTCCTTTTTCATGGACTTGAGTAGTCTGGAAGCTTCTGATTCCTTAAGAGCATGGGCTCCATTTGACTTATCAAACTCCTCATGAGCCTTGTTGAAGGCGTGTCCAATGGCATCACTAGTACCTATGAAATTTTCTTTTTGCCTTGTATCTACACATTTGGTGGCTTTGTCTTCAGATGCAACTTTGTCTTTGTTCAATCCATTAAGCATTGATTCTTGACCTATTTCCACTTGAGTTTTCCCATTGCTTCTTGTCTGCACTGTAAAAAAGATTCAATTTCTTCTAACTGCACCACCCTGGTGGATGGTGATGGCACCCTGGCTTGATCTACCATCTCTTCTTTGCACACAGAAATCATTTGAATATGGGGCCCAGATGAAGATGCTTGATTCTTAGGACAACAACTAGTATAGTGGTCTCTAGCGTATGGGCAATTCCCGCAAGGAGGGGCATTTTCGGGGAGAGTGCACCTACTTTGATAGTGCCCACATTCTCCACATCTAAAACAAATAATTGGCCTCCTAGGCCCATTTCCAAAGTTATTCCTCTATCTAGGGTCATAATTGTTACCTTGATTGGGTGCAACTGCCATCACATTTGCTGGTGGTAGGGGTCCTCCTTGTGTCCAATATGTTGACATTCCTCTTGATTGGCATTCCTGGGCCTCATGACCAGCTTTCTTGCATAGTTGGCAAGTCACAGTTAACAGAGGACATTCACTTACTACATGACCTTGCTTGCTGCACATGGTACACCAAAGTCCACTCTTGATGCCACCCCCTTTTAGTTTCTGCAACTCTTGCCGCAGCTGAGCCAATTCCTTTGCTTGGGCCTCCTCCTCCTTTTGGAGCTTTAATGCCTCAATCTCCCTCCTCAACTGAGTAACATCATTCTCCTCCTCTTTGTGGGGCTTATTCCTTTTTAAGCCCTCCAGCTCCTTCCTTAGCTGGATTACTAGATCCTCCATTTCTGTAGAATAGGATGGTTGAGAAGAAATGGCTCCATATTGTTGCCTTGTCTGCTCCAGCCGTGTAGCTATGTTGATGAATTCCTCTATGGAAGCTGTAGGCAGCACTAATTCCTTGATTTTACATTGGGTGGTCACTGGAAGTGGCTTAGCTAACCATTTCTTAACAAAAAAATCATGTGGTGGATCTAGTAATTTAGCCATTAGTGCCTTGGCCCTAGTCACAAACTCTAGGAACTTTCCACCTGGACCCAATCTCAAATTCTCTAATTCCTCTATGTTGATCTCCGCAGTATTTCCATGCTGAAATTGATTTTTGAATGCATCTTTCATTAAGTCCCAAGTTGTAAAATGGTTCTCAGCAAACTGGCTGAACCATTTATCTACTAATCCTTCTAATGTAGCAGGGAAGAGTATCAAAAAAGCATCATCTCTTCCCATTAAGCCTCTAGTTTTTCATAGTGCTAAAAACCTTCTAATATCCTCGTCCGGATCTTCCTGAGCTAGGCCTTTGAAAGAAGGAAATTTTATATTTAATCTTGATAGTAGGGTTTCCAAGTCTACCTGACCAGCCATGCTCCTTACTGATGAAGTTGATGAAAGTGGACTAGATGATCTTCTAACAGCCTTCCTTCTTGTTTGCTTGCAGGTGACCCTCAGTGTTTGGGACCGAGTTGCGGTCATGAGCTGTTCATACTCCTCTTAGTATGAGACAATTGATAAGAATATGTACCTTTTAGCGCAATGAAATAGTACTCTCGGCACTTGAATACTGCTTCTCCACACTGCAAGATGTCTTCTCCTATGCTCAAATCTCCTTGGAGTCCCACCGTGCATGCCAAATTTTGTTGGGGATTCTTGGACAAGAAGGGATTTGAGTGTTTGTAGGAGAAAAGGGAAAGACAAGAAGAAAGATATGCACTAGAAGCCTCCAAGGTTTTGTTGCTGCCGGCCTTCTCTGCACCAGACCTCCACCTTCTTCAAGCCTGCACTTGTGCACACCTTGCGCCAAGCTTCCAATAAGGGGGAGGGATTGGACACCTTCTGCCGGCACACGCACACTGCAATGTGACCTTGGGATCCTTGGGGGAATAGCTTAACCCTTCTCTGCACACTTCTTAGTCACTCTTCATGCACACCTTGCACTTCACTTCTATGTGTCGCACACTGTGTGTCCCTTGCACTTCTCTCTCTTGCCTCTGTAGCTCAATGATGAGTAGCACCTCCTTTAATGTCAATCCGGGAAGACGTGAGGATGGTATGAAGACCTCGAGCAAGTGGAGGCACAAGTGCGTGAGTGAGAAGCACACAAACATGCACACACATACACACACATGCGCACACACGACAAGACAAAGATTGAGAAGCAATGGAGTTCTTTAGATTACTCCCAAAAGCTCATACAAGTTCAATTCAAATACAAGCTCTCTCAAAAATGAGCTCTCTAGCTCTATTTATAGTTTTTGACTAGGTTTTGGCCCTGTCCAGACCTAGTGTCCGGCCTAGTTAAAAATTAGGTTCCAGGGCCAATTTGAGGGCTTAAACGGAGTATATGTAGGTACTTCTAAGGCTCCTCAAGCTCAAGGACTCCTTGGATTGCACAAAATGGAGCTACAAAAATATGAAATGGTATTTACAAAGATTGTTAGTGATAAGAATCACTGTTATAAAGATGTTGGTTTGGAAAAATTTGAAGGGCCTATCTGCCAGATTTGCGTCGACTGCTTTGTCTACTCACTCCTTCACCTCGCTCTGACTCTCTCCGCTGGCTTCCTTGTCTAGTCAGTCCTTGGGTGCCCATACTGCTCTCAACACCCCCCCCTCTCTCGCGTCTGTCGTCCCTGACAGACCCTTGTTGCTGGGAGTGTTGGATGTAATATTCCACAACCGGAGTGGCAAGCTGATCTTCTTGTATGCGTAGTCCTCTGGCCAAGTCTGTCATCATATGATCCCAATCAATTGGTCCTGGAATGCCTGGATGTGGCAGACGTAACTGATCTGCATGGATCGCTTGTTCTACTGCAAATAGATGTAGCAAATGTGTGGGTCTGGGAATGAAAATTTCTGAATGATATTCCCAGAATCCCGTAGAGAACATTTCCTCAAATGTCTGCTTGAAGCATGCGGGTAAGTACTTTATTCATGCATGCCAGGCAAAGATTATAGTAACCGAGGGAGTCTGGCTCATGTCGTAGACTAAATCCTTGTTACCTTGAGAGAATCCAGGGGCAGAGATGTATGGAGCTTGTACATTCCGAAAGGTTTTGAAGACAATGGTCATGAGCTCGAATATCTTCATACACATTTTCGCTGCTATGTCGGGTACATTATTTAAACGTGTAGACCAGTGCCGAATTGTTGATATCATGTAGGCTACGGTTGGGGTCCCTCGAGGTGGAGCAAAATATGGATAGTTAACCCAAGCCGAGCATTCTTTATTGTTGCGTACCTTGATCGCAAATGCTTGCGAAGATCTGCGACGTACCATTGGGCAATAGCATGGATTATACTTGATATACAGTGGCATGGTTGCCCAGGTGCTCATCATCTCAGGGTAATCGGTTAGTAGACGTGCACGCCAATTAGGCTGGAGAATCGAGCCCGCCCGCGCATCTGTTGGTAAGTCCTCTGGCTCAAATTGAGTGGCAAATGTGGGCTCCTTCCCTGTATGTCTTTTAACTTCTGCATTATAATCATGTAGCAAGACAAAATAAGGCATGTATTGCGACTCTGATGTTGTGATTAACCGTTGGTGAGATAGGTTCTGAAAGTAAGAGGACCAAAGGACAATTTCTTCCAGATTTGTGAGAGATTGTATTTGCACGGCAACGCGATCATCATGTGTCTTACCCACTTTCTCGACCCTTTTGACCCAATCTGGAACTTGAATTTCTAAGGTGTCCTGTCCTTCCTCTGTAATCCGACCACCAGGTGTTGGCATTGGCTCGTACGGCTCTTGATAGCTATCATCGACGGGGATTTCCACTACTGTTTCAGGTTCTGGTTCTTCAGTGGGTGAGGGTGGCCTTTCATATGGTGCGAGGCATGCTTGGAGTTCTGCCACCTGCTTCCGGAGGGTCTCTACTTCTTCTGTAGAATGTTGCAAGATTATCGGCTCCTGTTGAGTTGTGGGGGCACTGGCTATCTGTTTCTTTAGGTCTACACATTGAGTCTCTAACTTTTCATATGACTCCAAGAAATTTGCATGCTCCTCAAGTAAGATGCGAATGTCTTCCGATGGGACTGCTCTATACTTGGTAGGGCTAATGGTTGCTCCTGCAGTTCCTTCCATAGCCGCTTCAAAGTTGTCTTGATTTTGTTGTTGAAGCCTCTTGTTCTCTTCTAGTGCTGCTGCCATATGCTTCTTAATAGCCCAAGGTTGCGTCTGAGTGTAGCATTAGATATCATTTGCGCTTGAAGCACTGTTTCTAGTTCCTTGACTGCTTGATCATCTACTGTCGATGTCTTTGATTCCAATTCAGAGTGAGCCTGCTGTAAGGTGGTATGCTCGGTTAGGAGCGTTTGGTAATCAGCTTCAAGAGTGGTGACGCTAGCCTACAGATGCTGAGATTCTACCTGGAGGGCCGTAGTGCGTTCTTCCAAATGATGGTATTCTTGTTGTAGTTGATGTGCACAATGAAGTAATGTGTTGAACGTGCTATTTACATTATGAGATGCAAGGGGAAAAGTTTGAAATGCAGGGGAGGTGGGATTGGGGAGGGAGGTAGTGAATGCTGTGTGTGCCAATGATGTGAGTGGTGAGGTTGGGGGTAAGGGAGGGGAAGATGGTGGAATCGTGGGGAGAGGTGTTGTGGTTGGTGAAATGTCCATTGGGTCAGACAAGGTGGTGTGTACAGGGGCTACCATGTAGGTGGGTATGGTAGGTGAAGTGAGTGTGGTGTTCGTGTAAATTGATGTCGTTGCGAACGTCGGGGAAATGTACCTTTGAAACATTGGAGAGCGGATGAGCTGCTCCACAAAGGACGGATATTGGGGTGGTGAGGTCAGGTTGAAAGAGGTGTAGGGGCCCGATGGGAAGTGAGGGTCATGGAATGGAGGTACCCGTATTGGGGGATAGGCTGGGAAACACAGGGTGCCTTCTGTGGGTGCCTGGTTTCCAACCACACTTGGGATTATGGGATGGCCAATTATGGGTTGGGCGGGTAGAAGGGTTGAAGTGTACAAGGGATTGGTGACGAAAGAGAAGAGGGTGTCTTGTGAGGTGGGTTCTCGAAAGGAAAATGATGTGACAGAGGGTGGGTTATAAGTAAAGGTAGAGGTGATGACTAGCGTTGCTTCCATGGTGGGAGGTGGCGGTGGGGGTGGAGAAGGTGGTGATGGGGGATGCTGGGGTGAGATGGATGATGTCTGAACGAAGGTTTCGGTAGAGAGGTCAATAGTGGTGGTGGGGGTAGCTGTGGCTTCAATGGTTACCTCTTGTTCTGTGACGGGCATCCTGATAGTCTTACCTGCTCATGGTAATGTGTCAACTCTGCGTTTGTCATACCTCACGGACTGGCGAACTACAGTGTGGATAGCCTCCGGAACTCCTAAAGACTCTGACACTAATTTGAGGGTGTCAATGAAATGTTGATCCACCCCATCATCTGATAGCATTTCTTGCATCAAACCTTGACCTGACACAAGAGAGAGTTGATGCCTTTCTTGCACTGCTTTAATTGTGTTGTATAGCCTTTGTAGTTGAGCTGTATATGCAGGTGCACCTACAATTTCTGGCACTTCTTGTTGCTCATCATGACGCTCTGGATCATAATCCTCCTCATCTTCCTCCTGTTCTTCATCTTCATCATCCTCTTCATCCACTTCCACTGTGGTGGCAGGTACTTGGGCGGTTGTTGCTTGCGTTTGCACATTCTCCACTTGTTGTGCCTCTTCTGCCTCGAGCTCTACATCCTGTAATAATTGTTCGAAATCTTCATTCGTGAGTTCTTCCAAAGGTGCACCACTGGGAAATTCAAGATCGGTTGGGATGGGAGGGAATATCAAGGTAGAGCCATCGGTGCTGCGTCTTGGAAGTCAGAGTGTGAATGGTCTGACTCTTCGGGGTGGAGGGGTGACGTCTGGTGTTAGGGTGGCTCCACGTGGTTGAGCACAAGGGACTTGGACAGTACCTCTCATCTTCTTAGAAGGGGGTCCAGTGGATGTCCTGCCTCTAAACTGCTCTACACGATTCCACATTAGGGCCCGTTGAATAGGGATGTCATAAGCCAAACATCTATAAATGATTCTCGTCAGAGCACAGCAACCATATAAAACTTGTTTCCGCGGCCATCGTTTGTGAGCTAGGTGTATCTGATCAATTATCCAGTGGGGTAAGTTGATGGTGAGGCTCTGTGTCTCTGCCAGATACAAACTAAACCAAATCTTTTTGGGCGGCATGGTGAATCTATCTTGGGCAGGAAAAGCAAAGTGTTGCATGCACATGCGAAGGTGTATTGCAACATTAGGCGTCATGGACACCATGTCCTTGAGTTTGGTGAGGCTTCGATTCTTCATGTAATCAGGCACTAGGGTCTCCTTCTCTGTAGGAATATGCATTCCGCGCATATCTAGGGCCTCTCTCACCAAGTTGTTTGATAGCCTGAACCTCTTGAGCTCATTCCCCTTTGTCAGAGATGGAATCACAAATGAGCTTGCACCTTTTGGGTTCTTGTTTGGAGTCAAGGTGTTGATGAGATAGTAGCATCGCATGAAGTCAGGCTTTGGGAGCCGTGCACTGAAATATGCATTCAATCCTGCCTTCTCCCATACCGAACGTAGACCTTCTGCATTTTGTAACTTCTCGAATTCTCTTGTAAAGAAATGGTATTTACCTTGCTTCCCATTGAAGTCCAACTCTGATTCCCATAGGTACGTTCCCTCAAGGGTCCTGCTACTTCACTAAACCAGTGGAAAGTTTTTCCTACGGGCATGGTATGGCCACTGGGAGGGTCTGCAATAGGTATGATTTTGATGGCCTGCAATTCTTCTGGTCTTTCATTTGTCTCAGGCAAAACGGGTAAACTGTCTAAGTCCACCACTTGCTGGCTCGTTTCTGTTTGAGAGCTAGTTCCTGCTGCCTCAGCCATGTTGAAAACTTCGCAGCTGGTTCTGTGAGAATATATGAATAAATGTTAACATTGCAATGGACACAAAAATGACACTGTGTCCCCTGTTACAACATTAACATGAGGTTCGGGAGAGGTTAGGGGGTTAGTAAGTGCTCGGTGTTTGTGTGTGTAGTTAGGAATTGGGTAGACCTAAGAGCTAAGCGGAATGATGTGGTGTGAGAGTGAAGTAGTTAGTAGGTGGACATGGATTTACAATTGGGGTCCGGGGGTTTATTACAAGTTTTAGGTTGCCAAATGCAATGGATAGGTTTTGATTTTGACTTTGTGGAGGCTCTAGAGAGTGTGATAGGGTATTTACTTGAAAAATGGGGCTTTTTAGGGACCCATTTACAAGTGATTCTACTTGTGCTCCTGGGAGAATACGTGTTAGTGCGTGATGTGTAAGACTGGGCCTCAGATGTTCGCGTGAGTGAAACATGTTTTACAGGGTTTGACCTTGGTGTAGCTATTTGAGCCTGCAAGCAAGCCTTAGGCACCCAGATTTGTCGTGATTGGGGACTGGCCTTCATTGACTTCTTGGGTACCCGAATAGACTTCACTTTCGCAGAAGAATTTATGAAGGACTTCTTATTAGTGTTGTGTTGTTGATTACTAATAAGAGGTTTTGGCCGTGGTGTTGGCCTGGTCGGAACAGGGTGTTCGCCTTTTCGCCTCCATACTTGTTTCCTCGGCTGAAACAATCTGCTTTGCTCCTTTTTTTGGCCTCCAGTATAGGTAGTGTTTTGCTTCTTCTGTATTCGATCTGCCTTTGGTTGCTGCATCCCTCTGGCCTTTGGAACAGAAGGGAGTGCCTTCTTATCCTTGACTCCGTTGTTGAGACAATCCTCTTTCTGCATCATACATTTTTGGACAAGAATAGCATTGTCAACTTCATGTGCACCCCTGGAAGGACCAGGAGTTTGTGTTTTACCTAGTTCCTTGAGTGCCTCCTTTTCCAATTCAACTGTAATTCGACTGTGATTTACCCATACCTGAAGAAGTCCACTTCTTAGGTTTAGGTTGACCGCATGATCATAGATCCAGTCCTGACCCAAGACAAGAGGCTCAGTGAGGTCCTTATCCAGACACACTAGTACTTTTACTGTCATTACTTCGTCTTGAATGGAGATGGGAAGATCCACCTCGCCCATGCAAGGGGTTTCCACACCTCCCAATCCTATGAGATATGCTTCAATAGGATTGACAATTAACTTCAACTCTTGACAGTAAGACAATTTAACAGCACTAGTGGCTGCACCTGAGTCAATCAAGGCTCTTACAGTCCTTGCACCCTTTCTTTGTCCTATCTCTAACGTTATAAAAGGACGTCGATCAATTATCCTTTGAGCGCTGATACCTGAAACTTCACACATAGCCACATGATATCCTTGATCTGCATAGGCATCCGTCCTAGGTTGCTCCCTATTCTGTCTTCTCAACTTCATTCTCCGGATGCGTTCCAATGCTTCTGCTTGGGCTTCTTCTCGAATTCGCTTTTCTTCTTCTTTGCGTTTCTTAGCAGAATTGAGTCGACTTAGCATTTCCTCTGTGAGAGGTTCCTGATATAACTTGACTCTGCATCCGCTAATGTAGCTTGGGAGAACATCACCCTCTAAAGTGGCTAGTTGTACTGCTCCACTTGTGGAGATCCTATTTATGATCATAGGTCCGTAGCCTCTTTTCTCTAGTTTTCTCACGTGTTGTTTCAAAGTGTAGACTAGTACAAGGTCGCCTGCCTTCAAACCTTATCCTTAACGTGGGCATCAAAGTATGCCTTCTGTCGTTTCTTAGCTGCATATATCCCTGCAGCTGCCTTCAGTCTTGTTTCTCCTAACCGTTCAAGGTCAAAAAGTCTAGAGCAGAGTTCATGACCCGTCCATTCATGCTCCTGTGCTACTTTCAGTGTTGGTATTAAAAAGTCTAATGGTAGCACTGCATTTTGGCCAAACACCATCTGAAAGGGGGTGGCTTGGAGTACCGTTTTGTAGGCGACTCGGTATGCCCAAACAGCATGGTGTAGCTGTTTGTCCCAATCAAAGCGTTTATTGTTCACTAATTTTGTCAACACATTGCACAGAATCTTGTTGGTGCTCTCAGCCTGGCCATTTGCTTGAGGGTGATAGGGGGCAGACTTCTTGTGTACTACCAAGAATTCTTGGAGCAGATTTTCAACAACTTCATTCAAGAAGTGAGTGCCTCTATCACTAACTAGCTCTATAGGTAGCCCGTATCTAGTGAACACATTTTCAAATAAAAACTTCGCCATTGTTTGAGCATCGTTCTTCGTTGTGGCTTTTACCTCTACCCACTTTGTTAGATAATCCGTGGCAACAATGATATATTCAGCATGGGAACCCTTAGCTGGGGGATTAATAGGACCTACAAAGTCTATTCCCCACTTAGAGAATGCACGTCCACCCATCATAGGTTTCAGTGGCATCTCATCTTTGCGTATAGGATACTGAGTTCTTTGACACACATCACACCGTTTCACATAGGTATGTGCATCCATATGAAGGGTCGGCCACCAGAAGCCCGCAAATAGTATTGCTTTGATCACTCGATCTGGTCCAAAGTGTCCTCCTGCTACACCTTGGTGAGCAGTTTCCAAGATCTTGAGATATTCACTTTCATGGACACAAAGTCTCAGGTAACCATCTTTACCACGTTTGTATAGATTATCACCAATGAGTGAGTAATCTTGGGCTTCTTGTTCTAAACTCCTTTTCCTAGCCAGAGTCATGTCTGGAGGGAATGTTTTCAGCCTCAGGAAGGATACTAGTGGTTCACTCCAATCTGGCACTATGGACACTTGATAGAGAGTGGCATGTTTCACAGGTGGTTTAGTGCAGCAGATTGGGCATTCCTTGCACAACTTTTGGACATCAGCCTCCATAGTCGGCCAATGCACTCCTAGTCTCCTCAGGGTCTGTAGGGTTTGTTGTTTTGAGTAGTGTTGCTCTAATGCACCTACATGTGCCAATTGCAACCACTTAGCGTACTCATCCTCTTCCACACAACAAGCCAAGATCCCTTGATCTGTGTGCTTGTACATACTACCTGCCATGATGTGATACTTTTGGGCTTTTACTACCTCTCTATCCCCTGTGTTTATCACTGGGTGGTTAGGTCTGTATGTCAATACTGGCACTAATGGCTTAGCCCACTGCGGTACCACTTCCAAGTTAAACAAGTAAGCATCAGGAAGGTCATTTGACACTCCTTGTGGGGCTTCTCCAGATGTGAGCCTAGAGAGATGGTCTGCTCTCAAATGAGTCCTCCCTTTCCTTACCACAACCTCGAAATCATATTCCATTAGTAAGAGAAACCATCTTACTAATCTTCCTGTATTGCATGGCTTGTTTACGAGGTATAGCAATGCCTGATGATCAGTAAAAAATTTAAACTTATTTGCAAGCAAATAATGTCTAAACTTTTTAACCGCATACACCATGCCTAGTCCTTCTCTCTCCGTAGTGGTATAATTTCGTTCAGCTGCATTCAATTGTCTACTGGCATAGGCAATTGGAAGATCCATATTACCTTCACCAGTAGGTTGTGCAAGTACACATCCAATAGCGTAATTGGATGCATCCACATGAACATGGAATGGCTTATTCCAATCTGGTGTGGTTAAGATTGGTGCTGAACATAATCTTCGTTTAAGCTCCTGGAAGGAATTCTCACATTCAGCAGTCCACTCAAAGTTAGTCAGAAGTCCGTACATGGGCTTTGCAATGACAACATACATGTGAATGAACGGCGGTAGTAACCACAATGCCCCATGAAAGCCTGTACTTCCTTGACATTCTTTGGCCTAGGCAACTCGGCTATGGCTCTCACTTTCTCTTCATCAGTGGATATGCCATTCTTTGACACTATGTGTCCTAGAATCTTGCCTTGCCTGACCATAAAAACGCACTTTTCTGGGTTCAGGCAGACTTGATATTCTCTACATTTGTCAAAGATTTGTCTGAGTTCAGGAATATGGGTTTGTCTGATGTTGGAATGAGCACAAAGATCATCAACATAGACTTCTAAATTCTTCCTCAGGAACTCCTTAAATACATGGCACATCAGCCTCTGGAAAGTTGCAGGAGCATTGGTAAGCCCAAATGGCATTACCCAAAAGGCGAATATGCCCCATTCTGTGGCAAAAGCTGTCTTATGCTGGTCCTCTGGAGCTATGGCTACTTGATTGTAGCCCGAAAACCCATCAAGGAAGCTGTACACTTCCTTGCCTGCTACTCTCTCTAAGAGATGTTTTGTGATAGGAAGCGGATAGTTATCTCGAATTGTGGCTGCATTAACCTTCTTCAAGTTAATGCATACATGCAGCTTTCCATTCTTCTTGGGCACCACTACGATGGGGGATACCCACTCAGTATGCTCAATTTCATAGATGAATCCAGCTTCAACCAGTCTATCTATCTCTTCCTTGATCTTGGCCGCATAGTTGTCATTGTAGGTGTATGGCTTTTGCTTAGAGGGCCTAGCATCTGAGGTCATGGGGATAGTGTGTGAGCATATGTCTGGATCAACCCCCTTCAAATCCTTGTAACTCCAAGCGAATACATCTCTATATTCTCTTAGCAAGGTTATTAGCTCTTGTTCTTCCTCTTCTGTCAGGTCATGGCCTATGTACGTGCATCTCTCCTCTCCTTCTTCTAGGGCCACTACTATTTTTTTGGTGGTTTCTTTGTTATCATAGGCCTCTCCTGATTGTGCCTCTCGTTTAGGCATTCTGATCATGACTCTTCTGTCATCTATCTCATACTTTTTAAAGTTTTCCGGGACCTCAAACAAAGATTCTTCCTCTTCTGGTGTGACTGCTCTCTTCTTTCATTTCTTCCCTTCTTCCTTCGGGGTCACATGTGTGGCTAGCCTTACATCATTTGTAAGCTCTCCGTGCCTTTGGGGTTGAAATTCTACTTCATAGAAATATTCTTCATCTGATGCAAAAGGTGGGTCCATAATGATTGACTCTAGATCGGAGTCACTTGCATCCTCAAATGCATCAGGGCTAGGTTCGCATTCTTCTAGAACTGCCTCTCCCATGATTGGCTCTAGGGAGAAGACTGAAATGTCATAGCCATCTTCATCACAGTGAGGTGTCCATTGTTCTTCATTGATGGCTACATCCATTGTTGCTAGGATTTCTGCCCAGCCGTGGGGTTCATATTCTTCGTCAGGAAAAACTACAGGCGCATAGGCTGGGTCTTGAATTGATCTATGGGTTTCTTTTGCACCTATCTCTCTGGCTTCTTCTCTCTTCTCTTCTTCTACTGCTACTTTGCACATCCATAAGTGGGTGTCTTCATGCATCAGTGAGGAGCCTGACCCTATGTAATGCACCGATTCTGTATCATCTTTGGCTCTATGGATGGGATTCCATTGAATAGGAGGGACATCTCTATGAGAGTAATCTTTGAGATTCACTTTGGTCGTAACACCTAAGTGCTGCAGGTACAAAGAATTGGTTCCCCAATCCTGCACCACTTGCAACTGTCGCATAAAGGGTCTTCCCAAAATCATCTCATAGGCATGATTTTTGCTAAAATCGCATATAGCAAATGTATGCTCAAACTCGACACCACAGGTGGTGAGAGTTATTCCTTCTAACAGGCCTAGGGGTCTCTCTATGTGACCATCGACCATTTGCAATTTCATCCTCGTGGGCCTGAGTGCTGGCTTGCCCCAATGCTTCCATAGGGAAGTGGTAGCAATTGCAACTCTTGCGCCAGAGTCAAGAATTGCCTTGGTCGTGTACCCCTGATGGGTAATGGGAAGATAGGTGTTTCCTTCTTCACCTTCACTCATATCTCCTATCTTGTCCAATGGTATTTCGGGCACTGTTCTCTGGGATCCTACCTGGGAACGAGGTTTTGCTATCTCTGGTACTTGTTTGGCTACATGTTTCCATAGCTCTGGCCTTACTTTGAGTAGCTCTTCTAAGGTGAGGTTGCATTGTATTTTAGTGTTTTTCACTACCTTTGTGTTCCTAGGTATGACTGAGTCCTCATTTCGTACCATGACTGTGGGTGCTCTCATACAAGTAGACTTAGCTTCCCATGGGCCTGTGAAGTGGGGTAATTCTTGTAGAGAGTTAGACTCAAAGTCTAATCTTTCCTGAGATTGGGTGCTCTCCTGCTCCTCACAAATGGATGGGATGTCTTGTGGGAATTGGTCATGTGCGTCATCCACAACTTCAATGGGAGGAGGGACTTCACTTTCTTTAGCCCATTTGTCTTCTTGAATCTCTCGTAGGAATTCTGGTGTAAACCGATTCATAGAAGATGATGTGTCTGGCTCCGTAGAGTTAGGCGCATAGGCTTCAGGCACATAGGCTTCAGGCACATAGGCTTCCCGAGCAGGAAGACTTGCTCCTTCACTTGCCTTGTCCTTATGTTGAGAGGCTGGTTCCTTTTCTGATTGTGCAATTAGCTTCTCTATTCTTTCTAACAGTCCATCAAAGTGCAACTGTGTCTTCGCTGAACTAGAGATGTTATATAGGTGACTGGCTTCAAACATGGTCTGAGCCAATTCCACCATCTTCGTGCAAATTTTGGTTCGTTCTAGCTCTAGTTCTGCTCTAGGGTAACATTTTTCATGATCGGTTACGGTTGGCCCTTCTTGAATTCTGGCCTGATATGCTTTAAGCATCATCTTAAGGTCCTGGAGAGTGGGACCGGCTAGGACTGATCCTACTCTTGGGGGTGGTGGGTTTAGGTGAGGCGGGTTGGAAGGTGGCGGTTCGGATGGAGTTGGGAATGGTGGTGGTGGGGTAGTGTGAGAGGGAGTTTGAGATGTGAGTTCAGTTATCTTGTCTTTTGTTTCTCTGAGGCTTTCCTCAAGTTCACTCATTTTCTTTGCCCATTGCCTTTTCATTCTTTCACGACTATTTCTCCAAGCTCTCGTCCTCTTCTTTGTCATGCTCTCCGTTTCACTAACATCTGGGCTCTTTTCCTGGCCTACCCCTTGGTTTTGTTGCAATGCTTGAGCTCTAGTGATCACTTGCACTGGTGTAGTGGACGTGACACTTCCTATGGAATCTACCACTAGCCCAATAACGTTAATAGGAGTGATTTTTGGCATATTATTAGGATTCTTAGGGCAGTCTCATAAGAGATGCTCCTTTCCACACTCTTGGCAAAAGCCCTGGATCGTCACTGATTGGAATTGTGTAGGTGGAGGCAAGGGACAATCACGAATGAGATGATCTCCCTGACATCTGTAGCATGGTCCTTTAGGGAATGGGGGTCTTACTTGCCTAGGTTGAGGTCTAGGGTTGGGGTTTGCATACATGACGTTTGTGTAATCTGACTCCCAACTAGGTTCATTTTGCTCTTCACTATAGTAGGACTCACCATGTTCTGGAGACTGCATGTAGTAAGCCTGGGGACTATCAACATGTGTAGAATCAAAGCTATGGTCACTCGGGTCACTTTCAGAAAGCAATGGTGTTACAGGGACAATAGCTCTATTCAGGTTCTCTTCTGCAGCTGCATATTTTACTGGGATTACATTAGCAGGAGCAGATGGTTGTTGTGCTAGCACTGGCTGGGGTCTCAGTTGGGCCTGATGTTGCGGTTGGTAATTTTGTTGAGGCCTAGTATACTGTTGTGGTGGATAATGATTCTGGTATCTTCCCTGCTGAGGGTATGGCTGAGGGTAGGTTTGCCTAACTGCTTGCTTGTTGTATGGACAGTCTTGTGCTGTGTGATTTGTGTATCTCCGTTCTATGGTGCAGTATTGGCTACTAGGATTTACTTGGGGTTGAGCCATAATGGGACATACATTCGCCATGTGGTCGCCACCACAAGTATAGCATCTTTTCACAGGGGCAAACCTTGGGATTTGTTTGCTAGAGACACCTAGTTTCTGAGCTACTTTCTCTGCTAATTCCTCTATTGATGTGGATTGCGAGGAAGAGAGGCTAGAGGCACTATCTGAGTCCTTGTAGATTTTAGAAAGCTCTAGTTCCTCCCCTAGGTTATCCTCGATGTCAATGCACATGCGTACACACTCTTCTATAGTCCTAGGGTCCTTCAGATACACATATGACCTTAATTTGGTACTTAGCAATCCATCCAAGAATAAAGCCACTTGCTTAGCTGGTGTGGGTAGCTCCGGGACAGGGCATCTCTCCAAGTATTGCCTAAATCTTCTTCCAGCAAGTGTCACGGTCTCTTGAGGGGTTTGCTTGAAGCTGTGAATTAGCGAGGAAGTGTTATGTCTTATGCCACTTTTAGAGAATTCGATAATGAATGCCTCTAGAAGTTGGTCTATGCTCCTGAACTGCCTTTCGTTTAGTGGCTGAAACCATGTCAGGGCAGTGTTCCTAAGGGTTAGACCAAAGGCATTGTACTGCGTGAATAGATCCTCCACTTGCTCAGCTCTCAAGACTTGCCTAAACTCTGCCACATGATCGTATGGATCTCCAGTGCCATGAAGTAGTTCTTCATGGACTTAACTAGCTGAGTCGGTCTCAAAGTCCTTGTGTGCTCTCTAGGTCGTGGTAGAGGGAACTCATCCGCATTTCTTTGATTCCTGTGAGCTCTAAGTATCTCAGGTTCCACCCTATTTGTCTCTATTCTCGTTCTTTCTCTGCCCCCTGGGTTAGCAAAGCTTACTTCTGGCCTATCTCTACTTCTGTCTCTTTGAGTTCCATGAGCTTGGGATGTTACCGCTTCAGGTTGACCATAGGACATATTTGATCTTGATTGGGGGAAAATAATTTCACCTTTCCAAGTGTAAGCATGCCGATCATTTTCTGTCACCACAAAGATTCTCTCTGAAGCGTGATCTAAGTAGGTCACTCTGCCTGGGCTATCGGGATCCTTAAACTCATAGATCATGATTGTTCCTATATCAATTGGCCGATCAGATTTATACCTCCAAAAGGCTTCGTCAGTTTCTCGGTTCAGAAGCAGATCTATGCTCTTGTTGTCTTGGGGAATCCACTCAGGAGTGAGAATTCTAGTGAGAACCGATTTGCCTCTAGGGGTTCTAGGTTCTGTACCCATGTTTCCTTGTTCTAGGTCACCTAAGTCCGCTTCTGGGATCACATTTCCAAATTCGTCCGTCCTATCTGGGTGATTGGTGACTACGTATATGGTTCCTTCTTTGTCCAAGTATGCTCCATTTTCAAACTTGACAGCTTGGTGTTCTAGTCCTATGGATTGGTCAGGGTTTTTAATCTGGACCACTGATCTTCCTAGACCGTCCTCATAGATGCTAGCACCTAATCGGTTGGTCCTAAGGTATTCCAGCTGCGTCTTGTAGGGGCCTTCTACCCTGTGCAAGTATGGCACTCCTGAACTTCCCGTAGGTCTGTCCATGCCTTGAGAAATCTCTGATTCACTAGTCTCAGAGCTAGGGTAGTATGAGTGGTGGCTCAACTGCTGGGCCCAAGACCTAGCAGTGTGGTTGACACTAGCCTCTGAAGACCTAAGGCTTTGTCTATCCCTTACTAGATGTCGTCCTGATCTAAGGTTCATAAGCCTATTTAAGTAGCCCAATTCGTGCCCAAAGTACAACCTCGTTGCCAATCAATTGGTATCAGTCACTTGGTTCTTTTTTAGTGTGTTATCGTGTTTATGATATTGTCTAATATCGCATCGCCAGGAATACTTGAGTTAATTCTCACACTGTAAGTTGATCGTTCCACATTAGATTCTTCCCTTCAGGGTTATCGCATCACGAAGCGATTATGTTTAGTCTTGAACTTGAGTGCGTAGGTAGTCTTCAACTTGATTGATGCCTATCATTGCCCTGACTTACTCTTAGCACTAGTCGTTCTTAGCCTAAGCTAGGAATTGACAGAGGGAGCTGAGGATTTTCCAACCTTGAGTTCCTTTCCTTGCGTTGTTGCCCTGGTGTGCCCAGGACGTGTAGTCCCAAGCTTGCACTTACTCTTGCTTAGAATGCCCTCAAGTGCTCTTGCTGGACCTGTAAAAGTCCCACGGTTAGCTCAAGACTTAGATTCTAATGACACAATAGACCACTTTCATGCATGTAACTCACAGACCAAATTGTCCTTTGCTTTTACGGAAAACAATCCCAAGGATCCCTCAGTTTTCCTACCTCAGGGTATGGTCAACTTCAAAAAACCCTATCTAATAATCCTGATATTAATTTTCACATAACCAGTGGAAGTTTTGGTTGTACTCCCCACGAGCTTTCCAACAAAACAAGAATCACAGCAAACGGATTTCGTATGAGGAAGTTATGTCAGTTCAGGCTTCAGGGATTAAAACAGGGTTCAAACAGGATCACTGTGCAACAGGTTTTCCCCAAGTTGTTTCCCTATGGCCTCCTTATGTGCTCTAGAGTAAAATGTTCATGCCCAAAATTAGCCAAACTCTTCAAATTAAAAACCCTAAAAAATTGGCTAAAATTGGCTGTCAATCACGATGGACAGGGCAGTCAATCGCGATGGACAGGGCAGTCAATCGCGATGGACAGGAGTCGATCGCGACGGATGGGTGTCGATCGCGACGGACAGGGCAGTCGATCGTGATGGACAGGAGTCGATCGCGACGGATGGGTGTCGATTGTGACGGACAGGCAGTCAATCGTGATGGACAGGAGTCGATCGCGATGGACAGGAGTCGATCGCGACGGATGGGTGTCAATCGCGATGGACAGGAGTCGATCGCGATGGACAGGGCAGTCAATCGCGATGGACAGGAGTCGATCGCGATGGACAGGAGTCGATCGCGACGGATGGGTGTCAATCGCGATGGACAGGAGTCGATCGCGATGGACAGGGCAGTCAATCGCGATGGACAGGAGTCGATCGCGACGGACAGACTGTCAATCGCGATGGACAGGAGTCGATCGCGATGGACAGGGCAGTCAATCGCGATGGATAGGAGTCAATCGCGACGGACAGGCTGTCAATCGCGACGAATTGAAATTTTGCAAATTTTTCAAAAATTTTTGTGGAAATGTGGTGTGCAGGGTCTCTAGTCCACTGTGGTGCACTTAGATTTACCAAAAGGTGAAAATTTTTGTCAATCGCGATCGACAGAAGTCGGCGACTGCAAGACAGTTCTGCACATTTCCGTACCTGCGCGACGTGCTAGAGGGGATGATGATGCTGAAACCTGCAAGAAACTCCAAAAGCATGCAGAAAATAGCACACAACAGTTCACTCTCTCGCTCTCTCTCACAAGTGAAATGAGGGAAATGAAAGGGGGAAGGAGGTATAGTCATAAAACTGAAATTTTTGCGATGATGGAGATGGAGGTGGAAGATGATGGGGATGATGTTGGTGATGATGGTGGTGAGGTAAGGAAGAGAAAAACAAGAAGAGTAAAGAAATTACCTACGACTCCAACGTCTCAACTCTACGTCTTACCATCACACGCTCGTCCTCAAAGCTCGATCCCCAGCAACGGCGCCAAAATTTGGTGTAGCTCAATGATGAGTAGCACCTCCTTTAATGTCAATCCGGGAAGACGTGAGGATGGTATGAAGACCTCGAGCAAGTGGAGGCACAAGTGCGTGAGTGAGAAGCACACAAACATGCACACACATACACACACACGCGCACACACGGCAAGACAAAGATTGAGAAGCAATGGAGTTCTTTAGATTACTCCCAAAAGCTCATACAAGTTCAATTCAAATACAAGCTCTCTCAAAAATGAGCTCTCTAGCTCTATTTATAGTTTTTGACTAGGTTTTGGCCCTGTCCAGACCTAGTGTCCGGCCTAGTTAAAAATTAGGTTCCAGGGCCAATTTGAGGGCTTAAACGGAGTCTAAAAAATACGAAAATTGATATGTAGGTACTTCTAAGGCTCCTCAAGCTCAAGGACTCCTTGGCTTGCACAAAATGGAGCTACAAAAATATGAAATGGTATTTACAATGATTGTTAGTGATAAGAATCACTGTTATAAAGATGTTGGTTTGGAAAAATTTGAAGGGCCTATCTGCCAGATTTGCGTCGACTGCTTTGTCTACTCACTCCTTCACCTCGCTCTGACTCTCTCCGTTGGCTTCCTTGTCTAGTCAGTCCTTGGGTGCCCATACTGCTCTCAACAGCCTCACTTAGACTATGCTCTCTCTTGCTTAGTCTTACGATAGTCCAAGAATAGTCCTTGCCTTGATTTGAGTGTCGATTCACATACGCCCCTAACTGCAAGAGTATCTTGGTGCTCACTTTGATGTCCCAAGATTGATGTCCCAAGATTATCTCCAAAAGTGGGCAGCCAACGACTCCCTGTTTTGTCGTGTAGTGACTTTAGACTAAAAAACAAAAATTTTAATTGAGGGGGGCATACTTTCACTTTTGCATACGCTGCCGCCTCTCATACCTTCACATTTTCCTTTTAAGTCTTCACTTGTGCACCTAAGAGAGGGTTCACGTGAACCTTCCAAAACACTTTAAAAACACTTTGAACCTTAGGGAAATTAGAGAAATACCTCTGCAACTTGCAACCACTTTCTCCAATTCACCCTTTGTTGATAATTACTTGTGCACCTTGACACCGGCACTTCGAACACTTTGACTTTCACCCATGTTGACTTTGACCCTAAACCTATTGACTTTGATCGATTTGACTTTGACTATAGTTGACTTTGACTATGGTTTACTTTGACCAATATGACTTTTATGGCTCAACACTAGGGATGGCCAATAATGAAGTTTAATGAATCTAAAATAGGATTACAAGAAGTCTAAGCTCACAATAGTTATCAAGGTTAACACTAAGATTATCTTGGTTTATTTTTGTACTTTGTGGCCTCATTTCCTTTAGACTTTTACTCCTTATGCATGTAATAAGCTTGGAATGTCTTCAAAATGCCAAAAAAGCTCCAACCACAGAAATGTGGGAATTAGGCCTACAAAATTGAATTAGGCCTACAAAAATTTTGTAGGTCTGAATCCCGCATTTCTGTGGTTGGGGCTATTTTAGCTTAAATATGACTTTTAGATGCATATAGATGGAGATAAGAAAGCTTTTGATTACATTCAAAGTGAATGAACCTAAAATAGGATAACAAGAAGTCTAAGCTCACAATAGTTATTAGGTTAACATTGGACCTACCTTGGGTTTATTTTTGTACTTTGTGGCCTCGTTTCCCTTAGATTTTGACTCCTTATGCATGACTAAGCTTGGAATGTCTTCAAAATGCCAAAAAAGCCCTACGCACAGAAACGTGGGAATCAAGCTTGCAAAAATTTTGTAGGCCTGAATCCCGCATTTCTGTGGTTGGGGCTAACTCAGCTTAAATATGCCTTTTCGATGCATATAGATGGAGATAAGAAAGATTTTGATTACATTGAAAGTGTGGTGGCTTGCATAAGATGAGAATATTCTACAGATATGTAAGTAATAAGCCTCACAGTAACAGGATATAGATTTTGCATTGTTCAAACATTTCATAATTTACAATGGATTAGAGATCATATGAAAAAGACATTTATTTATCCAAAATATTACATCATTTCTCAATTGCCTTAAATTTCCCAACAATCTGCTTTCTCTTTTTGAGAGATTGTGGCGATTGGTAGGTTAATACAGACCTAGAAATTACATTGGGATCTTGCATTCCAAGAGCCATGATAATACCTATTTGTCCTAGTACCTTTCCTCTAAAGTTAACTCCAAGAGTAGTTACAACTAAAGATTTTCTAACCAAAATGGCACAATTAGTGCCTTGGATGATTGCAAATAAACACAAAACTTTGCTCAAGGCCTTCAAGCACCAGGTCATGAAGTGCCCATCAAGACTGTAATCCTTATGGACTATGACAAAATCATCCTTTGGAAACTTTCCAATGTAGTTTGTCAAGGATGAGCCACTGTCGTGAGAAGATCGAATGCCATCGTTGCAAGAAACTTGTCCACTTCAATGGCTCCCACGTAGACAAGAAAATGATAAATCAATCTCTAATCTTACTAAATCAAATTATTCAATTCCTTAATTACCACCTACATCAAGACCTCTTCTAGGGGCTGCAAGATGTATGCTAGAGTGGGCCATCCCACTCTACTCTACTACTGGGGATGTAGGTACTTTATTCTTCATTATTCTCTCTTGTGATGCACTGTACTCTTCTTCTATAGTGTAATTGTTATCATCTTTCAAAATATTTTCACAAACCATCGTTATGGTGTTTGCCATAGAATCACACAGTGGGATAGATATCTTTTCAAGTAGATCGGATGTATTATCAAGTGGCACATCTGACACTGTGGAGAGAAGACTTAAGCACTCATCAAGACAGAGTCCAAATGCCTTCTCAATATCATGAAGCAAAATAAATTCATCTCCATCTACAATGATGATGGAGAGATATTCAATTTCCACCTATGGTAATGTGGGCTCAGAGGGGTTGAGATTTGATGGTGGTGGCTCTTCCATGCTTGATTTCTCACACAATTTATCCTTCACACCACCATTGTACTCTCAATGCACTCTGCCACTCTCTTAAAGTTTATGAACTCTAGTTAAGGCTCATTTTTCTTCATGAACAAATCTAAAAAGGTTGGGGAGATCCATGGGTGGAGGCTCCCGCTCCTCATTCTGATGAGATGGTGCACAAAACCTGCTCTACACCTACCAAGTTAACTCTGTTGGAAAACAATGTCACATCAGTCCAAAATCCATTTAGGGCAGAAACCCTAATTTTGGTACTTAGTCATTTTTGGCACAAAAATGGGTAAAATTTTTATGAGCCTATCTTGTAGAGCTTGAAGAGAGCTTTCTAATGATATATGACATTCAGTCATCAGAGATCAGATTTGGGAGAAAACCCTAATCCTAATTTTTTATTGATTTGGAATTTTGACCTCATATGATAGCTGTTGGCATGAGGATCATAAAAATGTTGTCAGATCATTCATCAGGTAGTCAGAACTGTGAAAAAGTAGGTCAAGAAGCTATTTTTAAAGTTGGTTAAAAGCAACTTTAAAAATAAAGCAAACTCACTTAAAATAAAGCTAAAAACATGCGATCTAGCTTTTGGCAATGAAAATCAGCTTTATTATGTGAGTTTTTTGTAAGAGCTTTGGAAGGCTATAAAAGAGAGTCCTTGGGGTCACTTTATTCATCCTACACCAATTGCAATGCCAGCTTTGGTCCCTCAGTAGAGGTGGTGCTCTATCACACATGGGGTAGCCATGGTGCACTCTAGGAGCATGTTGAGGAGCAGCTATGGAGTACTTCTTGAAGAAGAGTGTGCTCACACTCTTGCTTATGGAGAGGACTTACTCATCAGCAACTTGGTGGTGTGGATCAACCATCTACATAATGTATTTGAAGATTGTTCTACGTGAAGATTTCGGTGTACTTCAAAGACATTGGATGGAGGTTAACATAAGATTTGCATCTTATGTTAAGAATTCAGGTACATATTCTCTTTATGCACACATGTACTACTTGTAGTTTATGGAGGCAGTGGCATCCATATCAGGAGTCATCCTATTCAGCATATCTAAAGGAGAATCAATACATGCATGCTACATGCATTCGGATGAGGTGTTAGAGAAGATGTGTTCACATGAGTATGAGGATTTCTGACAGCAACATGTTATCATTCTATGCTAATTTTGTAAGTATGTGATCTTTCACACACACATCTGATTTAGGGTCTTCCATAGCCTAAAATTAGATTAGGGTTTGCTGAATATCAGTTTCCAACTGATCTTTCCTCTTTTTGTCACTCATATACACTCTTGTACAACCTATTAGGTCATACATCTTATACATCTTCAAATTTCTGCCCCTACATCTGAATAATCTTGTAAATTCTGTACATTCACTCATCCATCTATTTTTGTTCACATAGAGTGGTTGAGATTTTGACTCCCACATTGTAAATTGACATTTGTATATATGATAGTGTGAGTAAGCAGTGGCTTACGTAACACTTTACACATGTTGTCTAATCTTTCTCTATCTTTGTCTCATCATTTGTATGATTAAGTGTGGTATGTTCATGTTTTGTCAATATTGGAAGATTGTTGGATTCTGTGTTGTAGATCCTGTAAACCTATGGAATTATGGACCTGTGATATAACTTATGGGCCTACTAATTTCCAACATTCGATATCAGAGCTTCTAGGCTCCCAGACTCCCAGGTTCCCAGAATCCCAGGTTTACAACATATGATTTCAGTGCATCTTCTAACATTTGACATATGACATACACATTTAATCTAGATGAGTAGAGATTTGAGAATTAGACAATTCAGTCACATTTTTATTTATCAGTGTGGAGTATGAAGTTGATGATATGTTAGCAGCCAAATACTTTTGAAAGTATGAAGATACTTTACAGAAGTATTACATGAAGACCAAAACTTGATGAAGAGAAGGCTACTTCAAATTCAAGGAAAAACAATGGTTTAGAGATAATGAAGGAACCAAATCAACATCAAATCACAGGTATTAGTTTCTACTATCAGATTGTCATTTGCAGGTCATAGCTTAGAAGAGCAGTTATGAAGAGATTTGAAGGATTCAAGAAGTGCGTTTAAACACTTTCATTCTTTGAAAGATAAAGCATTATCTACATCAAAATAGGTATCTAGAGGTTGTTCTTGACAGTTTTGATAGATCTCTTTCATGGAAAGAAAGCTCATCTAAGAAGACAAATTTGGAGATCAGATCAGTTTTGTTTTCAGCCAACACAGGGTTGAAAGTTTTTGTACCTAAAGAGGTAATTCAGTATTCAGCATATGAGGAGATGGATCCGAGATGATAAAACATGATTCTATGTTCACTTCCATTTATATACCATGTTTGTTTTGTCTCTTACTCTTAGCACTAGAGGAAGAGAAAAATTCATTTGAAGAAGTTAAGAGTGCTTGCTACTTCAAGATGAAGAGAACAAAAGGTATGGAAGAGAAATTTGAAGATGTGAACATCATCAAGTGGAAGAAAGATTGAGAAGAAGAAACTCCAACAATTCCAAAGGGAAAGTAAGACTTCCTTTTCTCTTATATTTTCCATATAATGTTCCTGCTTTTATCCTCTACATCCAAAGACAAGTCTACGAGAACATCTTGTGTGAAGAAAACAGTTTAAAGAAGAGTTGGATTCTTGTTTTGCATGATACTTGGTCATGTTTTAGTAGGTTTTGACAAAGAATTGCATTGAGAGAAAGAAAAGTAGTAGATATATGTTCTGACTCATATGTGTATGAGTTATGTTTTAGTTGAAGATTTTTCAAGCAGGCAACTTATATGTTCCCTCAAAGAATTCTTGGAGTGTCAATATAGAGCTACTTGGTATATGACAAGTTGTAAAGGAGTATTTTTCTTCTTTACCTAACTCTTGAGGTAAAAGAGTATTTGTAGCACATGTTGAAGACTTGGAGTGAGGTTTTTTGTTTGGAAAAGTTACCTCATATTCAGTATACTCAAAAAGTTCAGAGTTTTTAGGAAGAAAATTCAGTGTTTCCAGGAAAATTAACAAAAATTCAGATTTTTGGATGTACCAGTTAGTTGGAGAATCTACTTTCTATGTTTGTCTTGATTTTTGGATAGATGCTTGTATTAAAAAAGGTGTTCCATCAAATCCTATCACTTGATTGAGAAGTGGAGTTAGCCAAAATAAAGTCAAGCAGATACTATCACATTTCAACTGGGTAGAATATGAAGATATGAAGTATCAACTTGCAACTTTTGGAGTTCTCAAGGTGAGAGTTTGTCCACTTATGTTTCAAGTAGGAGTTACACATTCTTGGGAAGGATTTGGTCAAAGAAAAATTTTACAACTTTATGTGAGAAGCATGGACACTAAGAGACATTCATGTAGCAAATCAAACATTCAGTCATGAAGGTTTGATGAGAGCAGATTCTACACAATTATTTTGTTAGAGAGATCTTGATAAATCTTGAATGATCTTGAAAATCTTGGGTATTTATGAGTCAATTGTCTATCCTTTGTTTGAAAAGTTCTTAGCATTGAAAGAAGTAAGTCAAAGATTTAGATTCTATCAGATTTGTGTTGCAGAGAAAAAGAAGAAGATACTTGTTATGTTATAGAGGATTATGGATCCTAAAATTTTGTTCCAGATACAGGTATTGATCACTAAAGATCAGATTTATTGAAAGAAGGAAGACGTTCCAGATTTCATAAAGTCTGATATAATTTGAAGAATTATGGATATTGGTGTTAAATCATCCAGGGGGTGATGAAACATGAAGACTTAGTTGTAGCCATATGTGAAAGAATGCAAAGTAATACCTACAGGTATTCATATATCAGGTATTCCTATACTTCCTTTGTCAATTTTTATTTATGTTCCAACTTTGAAAGAAGAAGGAAGAATTAGGTGTTCCTGTTCAGGAGAAAGTTCCAAAATTCTATTAAAGAGAAATTTGATATTTCAAAGAGGTATGTTTCAGAAGTGCGCACATATACGTTTATACCAGACTCTGAAGGAAGGAAACAAGTATGAAAGAGGTATGAAGGACTTAGAGATAGAACAAGGATGTAGACAAGATGACATCATAGATATGAAATTTTCATGAGACTCATGGCTTGAGTTGACTTGAGTTGAGTACAGTCAAAGATGAACCAGCTAGTGTTCATAATACACTAAGTTGTGAGTTGTCAGTCACAAGTCCCAAGATTCAGTTCTTGATTTTGTTTAGTGTATCTACATGACACAATAGAAGTACATTGAGAAACCTTTTGTAAGGTAAATGCAAATATGTGGATCCTAGTGTATGTTTACAGGTTTGAGAAGACAAGAGATAGCAGGTTCAAAATTAGTACATGCTATATATGTTGTCAAGCAGTGATTGCTTGATGTGTACACTATTGGATATCTAGTTTGCATATTTTCGCAGGTATTATGGTTCAAATTCAGCAAGTCTAGTTTTTTGAAGTTTGAAGAAAGTCAAAATTAGTTTTGAAGAAGACTTTTGAAGAAAAGGTTTGAATGTCAATTCGGGAGGACAAGTTTGAAGCTTATGACAGTTTGCAGATGAATGAAGTTACATATCCAGTTCAGTTTGTACCAATATGACATTGTAGGGGGGATTGTTGGAAAACAATGTCACATCAGTCCAAAATCCATTTAGGGAAGAAACCATAATTTTGGTACTTAGTCATTTTTGGCACAAAAATGGGTAGAATTTTTATGAGCCTATCTTGTAGAGCTTGAAGAGAGCTTTCTAATGGTATATGACATTCAGTCATTAGAGATCAGATTTGGGAGAAAACCCTAACCCTAATTTTCTACTAATTCAGGGTTTTGACCTCATATGATAGCTCTTGGCATGAGGATCATAAAAATGTTGTCAGATCATTCATCAAGTAGTCAGAAGTGTGAAAAGCAGGTCAAGAATCTATTTTTTAAAGTTAGCTAAAAGCAACTTTAAAAGTAAAGCAAACTCACTTAAAATAAAGCTAAAAACATGCGATCCAGCTTTTGGCAACAAAAATCAGATTTATTATGTGATTTTTTAGCAAGGGCTTTGGAAGGCTATAAAACTGAGTCCTTCGAGTCACTTTTAGTCATCCTACACCAATTGCAACACCAGCTTTGGTCCCTTAGTAGAGGTGGTGCTCTAGCACTCATGGGGCAGCCATGGTGCACTCTAGGAGCATGTTGATGAGCAGCTATGGAGTAGTTCTTGAAAAAGAGTGTGCTCGCACTCTTGCTTATGGAGAGGACTTACTCATCAGGAGCTTGGTGGTGTGGATCAGCCATCTACATAATGTATTTGAAGATTGTCTTCGACATGAAGATTTCGGTGTACTTCAAAGACATTGGATGGAGGTTAACATAAGATTTGCATCTTGTGTTAAGAATTCAGGTACATATTCTCCTTATGCACACATGTACTACTTGTAGTTTATGGAGGCAGTGGCATCCATATCAGGAGTCGTCCTATTCAGCATATCTAAAGGAGAATCAGTACATGCATGCTACATGCATTTGGATGAGGTGTTAGAGAAGTTGTGTTCACATGAGTATGAGGATTTCTGACAGCAACATGTTAGCATTCTATGCTAATTCTGTAAGTATGTGATCTTTCACACACACATCTGATTTAGGGTCTTCCATATCCTAAATCAGATTAGGGTTTGCTGAATATCAGTTTCCAATTGATCTTTTCTCTTTTTGTCACTCATATAGACTCTTCTACAACCTATCAGGTTATACATCGTATACATATTTAGATATCTATCCCTACATTTGAATATTCTTGTAAATTTTGTACATTCACTCATCCATCTATTTTTGTTCACATAGAGTGGTTGAGATTTTGACTCCCACATTGTAAATTGACATTTGTATATATGATAGTGTGAGTAAGGAGTGGCTTATGTAACACTTTACACGTCTAATCTTTCTCTATCTTTGTCTCATCATTTGTATGATTAAGTGTGGTATGTTCATGTTTTGTCAATATTGGAAGATTGCTGGATTCTGTGTTGTAGATCCTAGAAACCTATGGAACTATGGACCTATGATATTAGTTATGGGCCTACTAAGTTCCAACAAACTCTAGGGATGCTTAATAGGCTACCCAAAAACAATGTGCAAATATGATGACAAAGGCATTGGATGGGAGTAAATTAAATAGGTTCAAATTAATGATTGTACTATAGGAAATCATGAAGGACTAAAGATTAAAGCATCTTAGGCTTGAGAGGGAGTTGTTGGTACAATTAACAAGCCTAAGTGCATTGTTAAAACCTTAGGACTACCCAATTCATTTAGTTCTTCACAAGATAGAATCACGCCTGAACACTTTCTTGTCAATCTGCTTGTATTTACTTTGATAAATGTAAAAGAAAAGAGAATAAGGAATCTTGTGAAGTTAGGGAGTTAACCCACGACTCATGTGGTAGGAAGAATCAATTCAAATCATTCCTAAAATGTAGGATCATGTTTACATAAGGCAAAATTCAAATTCAAACTTGAACTATGAGTATAAATAGACATGCTTTTAGTCATTCCAAGAGGCATTGAGCTACTTCCAAAAGCATACATTGAGCTCACACTACCTATGTGTAGCCCATTACACTTCCCTTGTATCATATGCTCATTAGCATACACATTTTGATACAATTCTTCATGTACATGTCTGTTTATTGTTCTCTGATGCATTTTCATCATTACAATGATCTTTTGGAATCGCCTTCTCTGTGTGTACTCACTCATTTTTTATACTTTAAATTTAGATTGAAGTATTCAACCCCTGCATATCAATTTTCATCAAGCCTGGTCTAGAGGATCTAGGGATATTAATCATAGAAAATGATTATGTCAGCTCACCTTCTAGATCCTAAAAAAGTCATGATGATCCCCCTGAATTGTTAGATTCATTTCTCATTGTATGGTACAACTAAATTGATGAAATAACTTTCTTTAGTTAGATATACACTCCAATTAGATGTGTGCAAAAGCTCCTTGTTCAACTCATACCAGGTCTTGAGCTCTGAGCAAAATACTAAGCACTTCTATTCCGAAAATAGAAGGTTTCTTCACACTCCTTGCATATGCAAGTTATCTATTTTGATGAAAACTTTTGGGAATGATTTTCCAAAGTACTTGGTGGTTCCAAGTGCAATAATGTGAAGATACTTTAAAAACATTTTTGTCTCCTTTATCACTTAAGAAAGTTAATGCTTATTTTCTCATACTGTGTAGAGCTTCAGCATGCTTGTAGCTATCTTTGTGGTTTTCAACCATCTTTAGGTTTAGGGATCCCATATTGTATAAACTTTAGCATGCCATAAAGTTGTTTTCTAGACAACTTTACATAGCTAAACATCTATATCCTGAAGATGTTTACGTTTCCTTTCCTAAAAAGTAGTTAGGCTTAATGGTTATGTCCTTTTTCTAGAAAATATATTGGAATAGAAATCGCAGTAATTTCCATCATGTGATAGCTTCTATCTTTAAAATATCTTTCAAAAGGACATCATCATGCACCTATCCTAATCATATTTATGAACTTATTCTTGTTTTGGGAAACGTTTATGGATCAATTGAGATCCATTACTTGAAACTTCTTGTATTCCCAAAAGAGAAGTTCACCTTGAATATGATAAGAAAATGGCATGATTCATGAAATCGAATTCCAAACTATTTCATTTAAGTTCTTATCTTTAGGATCTATCTCATTTCTTGAAGATCACTTGTCTAGGCTTCCTGTTGAAGCCACAAATAACTTAAATGAAACCACAAAATAACTCTCAAACTCCTATAAAAGGAAGATTTATTTCAAAGTTTTCATGTTTTCTTAGCACTCTCATTATTAGATTTGCAATCATGGAACCTAAAATCCATCTATTGAACATTAAAGTTCAATTTGTGCTAAAGTTCAATCACTTTTCTTTGATTTTCTTCACGACTTGGGATGGAATCAAGTGAGAGCATTCACATGAAAGTTAAAACTATATTACGTTTATCATCCTACTTGGATGTGGGATAAATAGACAGAAAAGCCTAGAATCTCACTTTTAACTTTTCTTTATGACTTGCTAAATATTGCCTGGACTTACGGATATCATAAAGATTTACAATTTCGCAAGTATTCATGTTTTCTTGCCCATCAAGACGGCAAGAAAATTGAATGCTTGGGTTTCTGCTTGTGCCTACTTTTACTAAGCAAGACATCTAGCATACTTAATGTAACTCTTCATTAAGTATGTGATACCTAGATAGCTATGTTCTTCCAGTGATCTTCAAGAAGAGCCATTCCCGATCCTCCTTAGCTTCAATCTCCTTGCTTTACGCTTCAAACATGAAGTGAAAAGTTCACCTCCTTAAACTTGATGTAGAGAGGAGCTTCCCTTGTTGCCTCCCTTGGAAGATCAAAGAAGAAATTGTACAGACTCAACAATTATCTGCTCTTATGCACTTGGTAGAACAAAGAGCACACAAGCTCTTAGGTAAAATTCCCAATATTAGATATTCGTTGAATACATTGTTACCTATTGATGTTGGTGCTTTATAGCTAAAGAAAAGAAAATGATTGGCTCAACATATCATACGAGTCAGCCTAGATTTATGAATAATACAAATCCTTCTTAGGTCAAGGGATTGATGTTCGATCCCGACTCTAGGCTCGTAATTCTTATGTAATTGTACATGCAACTTGTATGGATGCACCATAGAAATTGAGTGCATGTGTAGGGGTTTAAATCTTGGATGCTTTATGTAGCAACCTTCACTTTTACTTCTCCCTATGACTAAATGATCAACGTTAGAGAAATTGAAGAAATAAAGTTCAACCAATTAATCACACGAAGAATTGGTTGTTTTCATGGTTAGAGAAGCTTCTTGGCTCCAAGATGTTTTGGGTTCAAGTTCTCCAGAACTGCGATTGCGAGGAATAATGAAATCAGATTTTTGCTACAATCTAGAATGACCTGCGGCCTCAATTATGAAAGAATCTAATTGAGAACGGACTACTAAAGCATTGTCAATCTAGTGGATAGAGAAATTAGCTCATAAATAGGTGGTTACGAGTTCAAATCATGGGCATTACTAGTGTATGAGTATAGATGCCTATTACCTTTTAGACAAACCTTGAAAGAAGAAAGAAGCATGCATGAATGTCTACTTAGATGCACGAGAAGCGAGGAGTGCCTCAAGATAGAATCACTCGTGAGGATAAAAAGAAAAAAGAGATTGAAATCTCTTCTAAATAGTGAAGAAGATGATAAGCTTCAAAAGGTCTTGGTGGAAGCTCCACCATGGGCTCTGATACCAATGCAACGAATCGATGACTAGGACCACCATGTGCTAGAGAGGTGACTCTCCTTGCCACCTTATGCCTCTATACAAAGCTCTCTCCAAGGGTTTGACTACTATGGTAGGTGAATACTAACCATCAAAGTGTCAGCCATGTAACTACATGTGCATCAAGTGTCCTAGTTAACTAGAGTTAACTCAAGTGGATCCTTCGAGAAGGCTCTAGAGCTCTTGGGGAAAAACACTCTCCCATGTCTCTCTAGGACTTGAACCCAAGATCTACTCCTCATCCATATAACTTGACCACTAGGCCAAGCACATTTGCTTTTCTCAAGACCATAAGTACCGTCACTTAAGTCTACTCTCGAGACTTCTGGCCTACACTTGGAGGAAAAAATGATGTTTGATCAGAGGTCTGTCTGAACCGATTGGACCCCATGTCATAAAATTTTACTTCATAACAATGCCTGAGATTAAAGAAGATATAATGTCGATTTCAACATTAGCCAAGATTGGGCTTGGTTGTCAAATTTGTTGATGACAAATGTATCGTTCGTGATCTCTCAAATGGTGATGTTATTATTTCTTCTCGCATTTTATGTTGTCGGTTGTATAAGCTCATAGAATACACAAAAATCATGAATGATTCAACATGTGTAGTTCAAGATTCTTAGGCTATCTTAGATGGAAAGTTTTGGCATGCATGCTTTGTTCACCTAAATTTTGCTAGGTTGCTTCACTTATAGAAATCTGAAATGGTGTCCTCTCTACCCAAACTTGAGGCATCTTGTAAACATGTCTATGAGGTCTCTATTACAAGAAAAATGTAGCATTCCTCCTTCCCAAAGGATGATTGTGTTCGAGCTGCTCATAAACTATAGCTTGTTAATAGTGATGTTTGTGTGCCTATGGGGACACCTTCAATTTTGGGAACTACCTTTACTTCATGAATTTTATTGATGAATTATCCAAGCATGCATGGGTGTATCCATTGAAAGTAGAGTCAAAAGGGTTTATGTGCTTCAAAAAGTTCATGGTTTTGGCTCAAAATTTGCTAGCATGTAAAATGGGAAACCTCCATTATGATTGGGAGGATACATGTCTTCTTATTTTAATGCATTTCTCACTAAGTGTGGGATATAACACTAGTGTATAGTGCCATATACACATCGAAAAAATAAATTTTTGAAGGAAATAACACATATCTCATGGAAAGAGGGAGGTGTATGGTTGAAAGTCAAACTTTACCAAATAGCTTCTCACTTGATGTTGTTATGTGAGCAGCATATTCTTTGCTTTCAAAGCCTATTTCTGAAGCATTTTTTGGTGTCTTTTGGAGCCATTTTGGAGTACTTTTGCACATAGTTCTCTTCACACAGGTCCATGAACATCAAGAAGAGTGTTCTTTGTACTTATCTGACAATAAATATCAACCTTTGGGGCTATGTTTTCAGCCACACTCACAAAACCACAGGTTTCTGGAAAGCTTTTCAGCTTTGGTAGGAGCAACTACTGCAAAATTATGCAGGTCTTTTGAGCCTAAAACATTAGAGTTGACAGACACTTGCAGGTGTTGTTGGCTAGTTTTTGGGCTGTGCATTCAGCCCTTTAGTGTCATTTTACTACATATATTGAGCACATACACACCATGTATGCTTCTGTACCGCTTATGTACGTCCATGTGGTCATTGATATAGCGGTTACGTTCTTGCATAAAGCCTTTTACGTTTGAAAAAGAGGGTCATGGTGAGGTTTTCTTAACTGGGAGACACCCAGATGTCGAGATCTCTTCAGTGATGCAGGTGGAAGACTTACCCAGCCTCGCTATAGGAGATGTATGATAGTTGTTCATAGGTGTTGGATAAGCCTAGTTGGCTTGTATTAGGTAATTGATTATATGCAGTGGATTCAATCATTCACTATGCAGGTAAACATGTTAGTACTTGCAATTTTATGATATTTTGAGACTGTTCATATGCTCATTTTGTAGAGGATACTCTGGTAATTCTTGGTTTAGTCAACCATATAGTGGTCGATTTACTCTTTGATACACTTATTCGTTGGTGTTTGGACTCTTCTAGCTCCATTATCATTCTATTCAATTCTCTACCATCATGGTATCAGTACTACATTCTGAGGGTGGGGTGGTTGTTGTCCTAAGATTGGCTGTGGTGCGTTGTAGCCTGGGTATTAATAAGGATGTTGATTTGGAGATGGATTCTGGTACTAAGGGTGTGTGGGAGACTCCCTGCCTAGGTCTCTAGTTGGGTATCCATATGGCCTACTTTGTGGTGGTTGGACTGGTTTAGGTTGTCTATTGTAAGGACAATTATCAGCATTGTGGTTGGTATATTTCTGTTCAATACTGCAGTACTGGGTGTGATTCTGTACTGGTAGACAATTATATAAGTAGGGATTCGATGGAACAATTCCCCTATTGCATATGTGAGAGGGATGATCTCCTCCACAATGTACACACCTTCTTAACATCGGCATTTGTAGTGGGGGGTTAGGGTAGTTCCTTTGTCCTTGCACTCCTAACTTTTTGGCCTAAGTCGGCAATTTCTTCTACATTATTGCTAGTACTAGTGATGCTGCTAGAACTATCCTTGCTCTTACTCTTGGTTTGGGAAATCTTTAAGTCTTCAGACAAATTATCTTCCAAATCTATGCATTCCTTCAAGCATTCACTTAATGATTGGAACCTCTTTAGGTAGACTAGTGCTCTCAGGGATCCATTGACTAGTCCTTCTAAGAACAATGAACTCATTTTCTGTTGGGTGGGTCTCTCTTCTGTGGGGCATCTATCTACATATTGCTTAAATCTCTGAGCCGCCAATCGTATTGACTCTGTAGGGGACTGTTTGAAACTATGGATCAATGATGAAGAATTATTCTTAATGCCTGTCTTAGTGAATTCTTCAATCATTTCCTGAAATACTTGTTCCATATTTAGGAACTGATTGGGTTCAAGAGTTTGGAACCAAGCCAAGGCGGTGTCCATAAGTGTCAACCCGAATGACTCATATTGGATCATAAAATCTTCTGCTTGTTCGGCACAAATCACTTGCTTGAATTCAGCTATGTGTTTATAAGGTTCACCGGACCCATCATAATGGCTTCTCATACACTTGGCCACTTGAATTAGTCATAATCTTCTTCCTGGCTCTGGTGGTCTGGGCATAAGAGGAACTGCGGGATGTCTTATTTGAAATCCAACTCCCCTACATAAGGGTGGTCTTTTTGGCACTGGATTTCTATTCCTAGGCTCTCCATTGGTTGGGGGTTGATAATTAGTGTTGGCTTCTGGTGTGGAGAACTAAACATTGGTCCTTGTGGGGATATTTTGTTGTTGGTCCTGCCTTGAGTTCTCATGAGCATGACTTTGGTATGTTCCATGAGGATTCTGGGATGTAGTTCCTTGGTCTCGGGGAGGAAACATGTGAATATCTTGATACTTTAATTGGGCTCTTTCTAGATCTGAGATGGGCCACTAAGTCCTCATATTCGTATCCAAATAAGTGTTTCTAGAAAGATCCTCCGAGTCTTGTAGCTCATAGATGGTGATTGGGTTACTACTTTCTCCTCAAGACACACGAGGTCACGATACACGATACATGACACCTCAATATCACGATACACGATTGACATGATATGTGGGATTTGAACTCATGACCTACTAGCTAGGAGTATGATGGGCTAACCACTTGCCCCAAAAGCCATGGTTGAGGATTAGTTCCTAATACTCCCTCTTAGGGTGTGGTTCAACCATCTCTTGCCTGTCATTTCTTGATTCTAACACTCTCTTCCCCTTCTAGAGATCATTGTCATCAATAATCAATCCTTGATCTCCCCTTGAATGGATGTCCTCACCCTTGCATAGAATCTTGAACCTTCTTGTTCTCAACCTTGGTCTCTTGAACCCTTGCTCTCAACCTTGGTCTCTTGAACCTTGCCTTTGCACGTCTTGGCCACTTGCCTATGGACTTGCCTTGTTCGCAACCTTGGTCTCTTGAGCACCTTTTTCTCAACCTCAGTATCTTGAACCAAGTTTTCACCCATGCTAGTTATCTTGGATCTGCAATCTAGTGTTTCCATTGGAAAGCTTCTTTCAAGAGCTTTCCAATAGTATCTTACATCTTTAAATCCGACCTACGGATTGGGAGATACACTCTAATCTATGTTGGGCTCATCTTTGAAAGCGATGTGTGCGCCTTCCTTCCCCAAGCCTACTTCCTACACTCTGATACCAATTGTGGGATTTCAACATGACCTACTAGCTAGGAGTATGATGGGCTAACCACTTGCCCCAAAAGCCATGGTTGACGATTACTTCCTAATCCTCCCTCTTAGGGTGTGGTTCAACCATCTCCTACCTGTCATTTCTTGAGTCTAACATGATACATGATACCTCAGTATCGCGATATGAGACAATCACGATAGATGACACTGAGGGATCATTGATATACGATACTCGAAGTCTCGCAATACACGATACCTCGTGATTGGCGACACACGATACCAAAGTATCGATGATAGATGATACACGAAGCTTCACGATACACGATACCTCAGTGTTGCGATACTCAACCCGGTGATACACGATACCAAGGTATCATGATACATGGGGAGTAAAAGATATCGACGATACACGATACCTACCAAGTATCACGATACACGAGAATTCAAGTATCGTGATACTTGAACTCGACCGATCGCGATACTTGGGATACATGAAATAGCAGTAAGCACAAAAATGGACTTTTCTCTCAGTTCTGAACTCCGAATACAATCAATACTTGTTTTTTTTCGAAGCTATCGACAAGACGCATCCAATGGTGGTAGTTTTGCCCGATTCTGACAATTCTACTTCAAGATATGGACAAAAAACAAAGCTATGCAACTCACCTAGTTTCACCACACACCTCCTCACGCCTCACACACACATTACACACTTCAGAAAAAGCAATGAATTCAGTAAAAAACACTTCCATGCACTCAATCCAAGGCACATACACAGATGCAAGCTCACAAGCAAGGAGATGCAAGAAGAAGAAGGAGCAAATTCGAAAATTATGAACCCTCTTACTCACAATGGCCAAAAGTCTTTACAAAGTGTCCTCAAATGACTTATATACATGTGCCCTAAAAATGGTCCTTTCACACAACCGAATGACACTTTATTAAAGAAAGTCTAAATTCCTACTATTTTACAATGATTATGATACAGTGTTTGGGATGTATGCATTTAGAGGACTCCTCTAATGCATTTACAAGGCTTCAAGGGATTTCCAATGGGATTTGAAGAAGAAAAATTATGCCCAAAATTTGAAAGTTTTTAGGGCTCCTCTTTTATGCTGCTACTTTGCAACACATACATTGCAAAAAGTCAGATTTGTGATAAGAAGGAAGAGATTCTAGATTTCATAAAAGTAGATGAATATGCATTTTTTAGAAGGAATTTGGATTCTCACATTAAGCCATACAAGGGGGTTGGTGAACCTACTCAAACACTAAGAGATACAAGTGAAGAGAGAATTTCATTATCTACATCAGTACCTAGTCCATCATCAATACATCTTGAAGTTCCGACTTATGAAATTGGAGAAGGTTCCAAAGTTCCAGAAGAAAGAGATACTAAAGAACCAGAAAAGATACCATCACTTTTCAGGATTACACCAAAGTGGTTATATCAAATGTGGAAGGATAGTGGTATAAACGAATACACTGGAAGAACCAGAATTCAAACAAGAAGACAACAAGGAGATCCGATAAATTATGTAGAAGATCTTGAGAGTCATAAAATTTTAGCCCTTACTTCAGTTGAGAATGAACGAGAAAGTCTTCAAGATGCACTACAAAGTGATGTGATTATCACAAGTCCCAAGGTTAAGTACAAGTACAAAGGTGAGTGTATCTACATGACACAACAGAAATACATTGAGAAATTATTGGAAAGGTTTGGGATGACAGATTCTAAACCTATGCAAACACCTATGGATGTCAATGTGTTATTATAGTAAGAAGCAGATTTTAAACCATTTGATGCTACATTATATAGTCAAGCAATAGGTTACTTGATATATTTATGTCATATAGGTCCGGACATTGAGTTTGCAGTTTCTCATGTATACAAGTTCATACACAGTCAGCTCAAGATTCAGTGGAAATCAATTAAGAGATATTTGCAGGCATAGGAAGTTTTGCAGATTATTGAACCTTGTACAATTGTGACATTGAAGGGGGGGATTGTTGGAGACAATGTCCACAATTTGTTCAAAGTGTTCACATGGTGTATCTATACTAATAAATTTTCATACTTTTATTTACAAGAAAGCTGTTGGGTGGTGTGGATAAGATGATTGAATCCCAAAGCGCCAACCACATTTCACATGCCACTTTCGACACCAGCACAAAGCGAAGTATTCTCTTTTAGTCCAGTTTGTGAAAATCAAATACAAACGGCACCAAACTTTCGCGATGTAGCTTTTTTGAATGAAAACTGATTTTGCAAGCAATGGCTTTTTGGAGATCGTATGAGTTTTACAATTTTGGTTTTTAGTTGTGCTTTTCACAGATAGCTTGTAAGCTATATAAAGATTGCGCAAGCTCATTGTTCATCATCACTCAAGGAATCTTCAAGGAAATGTTTGGACATGATCAATCTTCTCAAGCGAGGAGGAGATCTTGGAGGCCAACTTGGAGGAGGAGTTCTCACACTCCTCGAGGATTTGTGGCATACATCTTGGTGATTATCTAGAGGAGATTCCACTAGCTTACCATCAACATCCGTTGTTGATTTACTATGAGTAGCAAGTCTATTTCCTTTCTTACTTGCTAGGTCACTTCTTTCTGATTTAGGTTGATTAGAATTCGGGTTTGTTGTACAACAATTCTAAACTGTTCTTATTCTCCATATTCTCACACACATTCTTCATACATCTTAGGCACACAATCTCTTGTATCTAGTTCCTATTTTTGTCTAGATACATATATTGTCAGTTTGTATCATATAAACACATTGTAATTTCACATTGGAATATAGATAGTGTAGGTGAGCCTCATAGCTTATTGTTACACTTGAAATCTTGTATATTCTCTCTCTATCTCTCACTCATCTATTTTTGAGTCTTAAGGTGTGTATCTATTAAGGTTCATATGTTGGAAGATCCTGTAAACCTATGATATATTGTTATTGTGTCCCACTCCCACTTCCAACATATGGTATTTAGACCTTAGAATACCAACAAAGACATCGATGGATTGGGCATTCTAGAGATTGAAGAAATGGCCAACAAGTTGGTAGCTAAATCCCTAATGTAAGCTTGGAACAAAGAGAATGCCTCATGGGCAAAGGTGATATTTAGAAACATGAATGTTCTCTCTCTTGCTAGTACACCTAGATGCAAGGGACATGAATTAATTATGCTATTATTCTCTCTAGTTCTGGTGATGCCAAGAGGTTGTAATCTTGTTTGTTCCCTGTACTAGAGTTGGAATAGGATGAAACAATTTTGCAAGATCAATATTCATTGGATATGGGCTGCTAGCATTAAACGGAAGGACTCTATTTGGTTACCTATCAAGGGAATCAAGGAAGTGGATTAAGAGGACCTCCAAAGAGTGAAGAAGTTATGGAAGAAAGATTTTTGCATGTGGAAGCACCTTTGGAACTAGGAGATAAGACATTGGACTAGATTTGAGGACATCGACCAAGGCAAGAGGGTTGACTATGATGATTGGTGCCTCTTAAGACTCACGAGCAGTGTCTAGTATGACTCGCAAACTCACCTCCTTCTTAGTCATGACCCCCCCTGAGTCTGGAAGGTATGAGATGGTGCGATGGAAGCAACATGGAGATGACACCAAGAATAAAAAACTGCATGAATTTTCACAAATTGTTGAATGTGAAGTGGAGCGAGGATTGGTTTTAACTTAGATGGGATTTTAAGTTCATGGATCTTTGGCACCCCCTTATCGAAAACGAAGATGTTGTCATGATGTGGCAAGTTCTTCGCATAGAAATATAGAACAATGTAAAATTTAACAAAATTTGTGGTGAAGCAATGTTTGGTGAAACAATTAATTGTTCCTCTCTGTTGTGGGATGGCATCAAGTGTGAAGCTCTCTAGAAGATTCCAAAGGAAAGATATGTGGTCACTTTGATTAACCTCATAGAGAATGGTCGATAGAAAAGTCCGTTACCTAAACGTCCCTTGCATGTTGCATGTTTAGCGAGAAGAATTCAAAATTGTAAAAAATCCCTTCTCTTTAGGCATTTGGGAAGGCCTTACATTTGCTGAGGAATCTGCACAAGATCTGGTATTCATTAAGATCGACTTCGACAAAGCATATGACAGATTGGAATGGGACTTTATTCTCCAATCACTGAAAGACCTTGGATGCAACCAAAAGTTCACAAAAATGGTTTCTACCCTTCTCGGAAACGCTTCAACTAGAATAAATATAAATGGTAAGCTCTCTGAGCCCATACGTTTAAAAAGATCTATCAGGCAAGGCTGCCCTTTGGCTCCTCTACTCTTCGCTATTGCCTCGAACGGCCTTAGTCGCCTATTAAAGCATCACATCGACTCTGGCAATCTCATGGGTCTTTCCCTACCTCTAAATCATGGCCAAATGATTGCTAGACTCTTTGCCGATGATATGAATGCCTTTGTGCATAACGATATGAACAGCATTGAGGTGTTCTGGAGTTGCCTTGACACCTTTTGTGTGGCATCAGGCTCAAAAATCAACCATGCTAAAACTGCTTTCAGAGCAATCTGCGGACCCCCACCCCAATTGTTGTTAGATCAGGGGTATCAAGTTATCCCCAGAGGTCAAGTCTTCCGTCTCCTCAGCATCCCGATGGGCTTCGACATCACAATGGACCAACGATGGAACTGGATGCTGGCCAAGCTGGATAGCAAACTAAATTATTGGAAAGGTATGCAAGTCAACTTGGCAGGGCGTGCTATGGTTGTTAACACATTTATGCTTTCAACGACTATTTACTTTATCTCGTATTGGAGACCGAAGGAGAAAGAGTTGGCCAAAGTGGAAAGAATCTGCAGAAACTTCCTCTGGACTGGGGACCCCAACAGGAGGGGGATCCCCAAAATCAATTGGGAAACTTGCACTAGCTCGAAAGACTCAGGGGGCTTAGGTATTCTAGATATCGTGGCTTTGGCTGACAAGCTGGCAGTTAAGTGGCTTATCAAGGCCTGGAGCAATAGTGAGTCCTCTTGGGCTAAATTGATATTCAGAAACTTGAAAGACCTTACCTTTGTTGGCCATCCTGGCTGGAAGGACTTAGGGATTCTCACGCTTTTGTTCTCCCCCCTTCCGGTGTTCCCCTAAAGGCTCTAGCCTCGTGTGTTCTTTTTGGAAGAGTTGGAACAAGGCCAAACAATTCATCAGAATTAGTGATGAGTGGAAGTCGGCGGCTGGGATAAGACAAAATGACTCTATCTGGTTCCCGATCAGTGGCATTAGAGGAGTGGAGCCTTGGAACCTCCAAACTGCAAAGCGGTTATGGAACAATGGGTTCAAACAGTGGAAACAGCTCTGGAAACAAGAGACCAACCAGTGGATTAGGTTGGAAGACTTAGACCCAAGACATAGAGTTACCCTCGAGGAATGGATTCTTCTTCAAGGCAGATGTTTGGCATGGGACCGCTCAACTTCTCGCCTTCTCTCCGGACAGGATCTTCCTTGCCTTGAGGGCCTCAAATGGAGCAATGGTAAGAGAATATCCAGAATACCCAACTTCAAAGAGAACTTAGATGTTCATCACACCCTCAACAAGAGGTGGTGTCTTTCTTGGACCAAACTTCGATGGGAACTAAAGTTCATGTCTATTTGGCACCCCCTAATTGAGACCAAAAAGTCTATTCTCATGTGACAGATCTTGCATAAGGGAATTTGGTCCAATTCAAGGGCGAATAAAATATGTGGTGTGCCACCATGGTGCAAACGTTGCCATCGATGCATCGAAGATTTAGCTCACCTGTTCTTCGATTGCCCAAAGTCCTGTATTATTTGGCATCACGTGACACGGGTTTTGAGACTCACACACCAAATCAATTGGCAACAGGTGCTGTTGGGTGAGGCGGTCGGTTGTTCTTCGAGGCTGTGGAATGCCATCAGGGGTGAGACTCTTTGGAAGATTTGGAGGGAGCGATGTGCTGTCAATTTTGACCAAACTCCTAAGGAATGGTCGATCGAGAAATCATTGTTTCTTCTAGGTAAAAGAATCTCCCGAGATAAGAGATCTCCACCATTTAGACATCATTGTATTTATCTCCTCGAAAACAACAAGTTGAAACCCAAATGGGTCCCACATGAGGGTGATGATAGATTTATCCACCTCATTTGTAATGCCCTCTAGCTTGCCACACTCGTCCCCTGCATTGTGGGATTTGGGGGGTCCCATTGGCACTAGTCCCACTCAATTGTAACTTTTCTTCTTTACTTTAATTAAAGTCCGGGAGAATAGGCTAAGGCCGAACTTCCTTTTATTGAAAAAAAAAAAACTTTCACTATCAGAACGGCACAAATATGTACCGAAGGGGGGAAGTCGTCTCATTTTGTGGTGGACCAGGACCAGCCAAGTCCTTTCAGCAACCAATAAAAAATATACATCTGGCGGCAGACTTTGTGCCGCGAGCCTGTCTGAACCGAGCCTAAGTTGGAACACTCGAGTTCCAAGAAGAGGTACAGACGCAAAAGAGGTACAGGAAAAAAGTTACATTTTTCTACTAATTTTTTTTCTTCTTTGCCGACTCCCATTTTTCTTTCGCCCATGCTAAAAATAAAAATCCACAAAGAAGAAGTAGATAACGTGTATACTTCCTTCCAAAATCTTTTATTTCCTGTTACGGCAAAAAAATAAAAAAACGAATGGAATCTACTGCGAGAAAGGCCGACGGGTATTGCCACCTGTCATGCAAATAGTTCCTTGAGGATCCAGATTAGATCGAACGGCCATGGTCCGATCATAGATCAACTTTCCATTTTGTCAAGCAGTCCGGCAGCGGGCTGTTGTAGCTGGCAGACAGCTGGCCGGGCGGCTCCGAGTGGTGGCTTGAAGCATTCTCTTTTCTCTCTCATTACTCCTCGGCTAGCAGAAGTTTTGCCACAGGTTCATCGTCGATATACCAGACTGGTCGACGGAATGTAGCGACCGGTCTCCACTCTCCCCGCGTTGCCAGGAGTCTCTCTCTCTCTCTCTCCGATTCTAGCATATAAAGAACATCTGCAGTATTGGATGTTTGCACACATTTTCTTCAGTGAGCTTTGTGTCTTCTGTAAGTGCTCGCGAGTCGCAACGCAGAGAGAGAGAGAGAGAGAGAGAGAGAGAGAGAGAGAGAGAGAGACTTTCTGCATCGATTCATTCAGGCATTGCAGTGATTTAAGTTCAAGTTTTAGTGAATCCAACAACGAATATGGCATCAGCAGTTCAGAATATGTCGATTGCTTTCCTTTTCGCGATGATCGCCATGGTGGCGACGCTTGCAGCGGCGCAGGCTCCTGCTCCTTCGCCTGTCTCCTTGGAGAGTGCAGCGTCTGTTTCTTACTTCATTCCCTCTCTTCTATCCCCCGTTCTTATAGCCTTTCTGGCGTTTGTTCTTCATTAATCGCCCGGATCCTACGTTTCCTCATGGTTTACCAGGCAATCATTATTTATCCCCGTAGCTATTACGGACATTCTTTGCCGCCTCGGCCATGTACACTCATCGCCGTCCGCGTAATTCCGTAGCGGTTCCACTGAGGAAATGAAGTCAGCCACATGCCCATTCTTTGTAATTGATTTATAAAACATAATTATGAATTCTTGCTTCTGTGAATGGTCGGATTCTGATTTTATCGTCGTGTGTTGTTTCATTGTGTATTCTTAATTCTCGTTGTGTATTATTTCCGAACCTTAATGCCTGAACACTTTGGAATCCGTATGTTTTAGCAGGAAATTCGCAGATATTGCAAGGTTATGTGATTGATGTTCGTATGTTTTAGTTGCATTTCTTCCTCTATGTGCTCACGATCATGTGTGGGTTTACAATGGAATGGGCGGCAGCACAGGCTTGCCAGATTTCTCATTCAATCATCTGTACCGATCACAGAAGGCGGGGGCACAAAAGATTCTCCTCCGTCAGGGAACAAAATGAAAAAAATTTTGTTCCAGCCTCGCCCTCGCCCCTTGAGCGTTCCACGTTCCAGGTCATTCTTGAGCGTTCCAGGTTCCAGTTCATTCCAAAAAACGTTGTTTTATTATATTTGAGCTTTCAATTGTCACATGAGTGCATACGAGTGAACAAGTTTTCTGTTATGTCACTGTTTACACAGAGCGGCAGTACAAAACAAGGTTTTTACAGTTTTCATCCTTCTACCTGAACATCCAATGCAAGAGGCGGCAGCATCAGTTCTTGCATTGTTCCATCCGAAACAGAGCTAAAAATGCTTTTAAGTTTCAGCAGGTCTGTGTGAGTCCAACCTACATATAGGAGGAATATAAAAAGATTATAATGGAATTTTGTTTATGAGGCTGTAGTCCATAACTTTCCTGTGTATGTGATTGTGGCTGAATACGTAGCCTTGTGCTTTCAGTATTCCTGACAATTCCCTGTTTTACATTTGCGATTTTCTGACGGGATCCTTGAGGAGTATACTGGAACTCTAATTGTCTACAAAAATTAACACTATTATCTGCTTCTATAAACGTGATGTTGTGACGCCCAGTTCTTTGAACGTGGTGTAGGGGATTTCTTTTATAAGAAAGAGGAAAGGCATATACAAAGATTATAGACAAATACAAAGGAGGCTGATAAAACTCGCAACATTTTTCATTCGCTTAACGTGAATCCACTTCGATTTCATCTATCTATTTTTAAATACAAAGCTAAAGAGCATATGCAGATGTCGGTACATTCTTGTGGCACTTGATTCTTATGCCTTATGTATATTAAATCACCTTCCTCCATAATCCTTTTTTTAAATCTTTTCTTACTTTGAGCATCATAGTATGTGTTCTAGCTTCTTCAATTTTCACACATTTCTTGCTATCATCCTCAATAAGATCACTTTTCATTTTTTCAACTAACCGTGTTTTGATAATCCATTGCTAATTCAATTATACGTTCATACCACTTTTAATCGCAAGAACTAAGATACACATGGACACACATGGGAAATATACCATTTTGAACACGCCATACTTAAGTACTGGAAAATCTATTTTCTTGGGTTGGAAACTATGGAATTTGTTGGAGATTGAGGTGATATATACCATTTTGAACACGCCATATTTAAGTACTTGAAAATCTATTTTCTTGGGTTGGAAACTATGGAATTTGTTGGAGATTGAGGTTTGCGGAAGCACGCAAACAACACAAGGAAGCAAAAGAAGTTTGGAGCACAACACACAATACTGAATGTATTGTTGAGATATCAAACTCAACATGTGATGCTCGAGGATGACACATCACTTTTTACTTTTTCATTTCTCTGACATGTATAGTGGTCACATCGATATATGTCAAGATACTTCATTGAGCTTTACTAGATTTATCTATCGAGAGCGATTGCATATTTGTTTCTTGCCAGCTCACTCATTCGCAGACATTAGGATTTTCCTTATGTACTGTTTATTATATATTGCACTTGTTGTATTGTTGTTTTAGGTCATTCTTGTACATTCCTTTTATGTAATGGAAGAAGAAGAAGATCATTCTTCCTTGCCTCATTCTGTGTGTGTGCTCCTCTTTGTTTGTGAGAGTATGTATGTGAGCTCTCTTCCTTATCTCCTTCCTCGTGACATGGTATCAGAGCCATTGTGGCTATAGAGAGCTCATGGAGAAGGCTGGTGGTGAAGAGTGCGCGAGAAGGCATGGAGAAAGCACGATTCACAAACAACTCAGATTGCTATGAGTCAGCTTATGAGTGATAAACTGCACAAGAACAACTTCCATGCTTGGAGATTCAGAATGACGAATTTCTTGATGGGAAAAGACTTGTGGAAGTACATCAAAGGAGAGAACAAAAATGCTCCACATTTATGAGAGAGGAATCGGACTGCGGACCAGTTAAGAGCATATGGGGAATGGAATCAAGGAGCAAGAAAGGTAATATATTGGCTATCTATTAGCATACATAATAGCATGATTAGACACATACAAGATGCCAAGACTCCGAAAGAGGCTTGGAATGGTTTGGACACTTTGTATGAGACCAATACAAAGGCGTGGAAATTACAACTCAAGAACGAGCCGCATACATTAGAGAAAAAGGGCATGTCAGTGACTACACCCTAGAAATCAAAAGCATATGTGAGTCACTTGCACCTATTGGCGTGAATGTAGACGATGATGATAAGTTGGAAGTGTGCCTTTGTGGTTTAGGAGCTGCATATAAGCAGTTTAGAACTTCTATACAGACTAGGGAAAATTTTTCTAATTTTGTTGATCTAGTATCCATGTTGATTACTGAAGAAAAGAATCTTGGTGAGGACTCAAACTCCCAAGGAAAATCTAGTTCCGAGTAGGTATCCTACTCTGGCAAAGGAAGAGGTAGCGACAGAGGTTTCAGAAGTGGAAGAGGAAACAATAACCAAGACCAAGGTCAACATCAGAATCATGCAGGAGGTAGAGGACAAGTTCGAGGCAAGGGGAGCCAAAGAGGCCGTAGAAATTTCCAACGAAATGATTTAGGTAATGACAATAAAGGATGCTGGAAATGTGGTTAACTTGGACACTTTGAATGTGATTGCAGGTTGAAAAATCAAAATAACAGAAGGCACCAAAACAATTATGCATCTACAAGTGTAGATGATTCAATATCATATGATGAATATGATGTTTTGAAATCGAATGAAAATGTCTAGTATGTTGATTTATGTGCTTTAAATCACATGAACAATCATGCGAAATGGTTTAGTAGTTTGTAGAAATTGCCAGTTCCTAGATATGTTGAAACAGGTGATGACACATCACACCTTATCCAGCATACAGGAAACATAGCACTATCTATGAAGGACAGGAAGGTAAAACATCTTGTTGATGTGTTGCATGTTCCAAATATAACAAAGAATCTGGTATATGTTGGACAAATGGTTGACCAAAGATTACAAGTTCGGTTCAATGTTGATGGGTTATATGTAGAAGAGTATAAACAGGATGGACGATTGATTGTCAAAGGAAACAAAGTGGGTAGGATGTTCACCTTAAATGTGAAAATTCTTGAAATGAATGCATCCATGTTTACAAAAGGTGTAGGAGTTATTGCTAATATAGAGATCTGGCACAAACGAATTAGACATGCAAACTTGCAGAGGCTGAAATTGATGGAGTCAAAGGAGATTGTCAACGGACTACCGAATTGCAAAGTTGCAAAAATACAAAAGGTATGTGCATCATGTCAATTTGTTAAACAATCAAGAGCATCATTTTCGCATGACAAGCACGTTAGTGAGAATGTACTAGAAATAGTATATATAGATGTTTGGGGTCCTGCAATGACCACATCTATGGGCGGTTGGATGTTTTATGTTACTTTCATCGATGACCATGCACAAAAGTATGGGTATATTTCATGAAAGAGAAGAGTGAGGTGTTCACTCACTTCCAGAATTTTAAGGATATGGTGGAAAAGTAGACAGGAAACTATATTCAGGCATTAAGGTCCGATGGAGAAGATGAATACATGTCAAATGAGTTCAACAACTTTCTTAAAATTCATGGAATTCGACATCAGTTTTCATGCAGGTACACACCACAACAAAATGGCATTATTGAATGCAAAAATAGACATATTGCAAAAATAGCAAGAGCTTTTGATGGCTGAGAATAATATGCCTTATCATTATTGGGCAGAAGCTGTGCATACTGCAGTATGCATCATGAACAGAACTCCGACTACTGCTATACATCAAGTTATACCTGAAGAGAAATTTGCAGGTAAAAATCCAAACTTATCACATATGAAAGTATTTGGTTGTACTGCATATGTGTGTTGGGTGTGTGTAGAAGTGCGAGAGACACACAAGAAGCACACACAAAGGAGCACAAACGCAGCAAGACACACGGAGAAGACGATGGCTGGAATAGCTCTCTCTATTGATCGATGAACTGAACTGAAGTAAACCACCACATATGAGAGTATCAAGTATGTGGTAACATGGGGAAAAAACCTCTAGCCAGCACTAGAGTAAAAAGTGCCCATGTATAGGGAAAAGGTTCACATCAAAGCTACTCGAGGAACACATAAGTGTAACAAACCCCCCTAGAGCGAATGATGTGAACACATACAGGGAGTGACAGATCAGCCCCCACAAGGTAATAAGCCTAAAGCTTTGCGAAAAGCTTCAAACTTTTCCCGTGGAAGAGCTTTGGTGAATATGTCTGCCACATTATCTTGTGTAGACACATATACCAAATCAATATCTCCTGCATGAAGGCGCTCTCTCACATAGTGATAAGGCACCTCAATATGTTTGGTTCGTGCATGAAACACTTGGTTTCGTGCAACAGCCAAAGCACTCTGACTATCAGTGAGAATATGCGTAGCAGCATCAATCTCCATGCAAAGATCCATCAATAGGCGTCTCAACCATATACACTCAACTGTAGCTGTGAAAACTGCCTTGTACTCAGCTTCACAACTCGATGTCGCCATTGTAGGTTGCTTCTTACTCAACCAAGATATGCATGAGTCTCCAAGGAAAAAGCAATTACCACTAGTGGACACGCGAGTATCATAACAACCAGCCCAATCACTATCTATAAAAGCATGCAAGCATGGCTGAACATCTCTGCCATAAAAGAGACCTAAGCTCAAAGTGCCTCGAAGATATCTAAACACACGTTTCACCGCTTGCCAATGCTTAGTGTCAGGGCTATGCATGAATCGACTCAACTGGGAAACTGCATACTGTATATCCGGCCTTGTGTTGCATGCATATATAAGACATCCCACAGCCTGTTGATAAAGAGAAGTGTCAAATGCATCACTGGAATCCTCAACTGAGAATCTAAATCCTGTCTCAATTGGTGTGGTTGCAATCCTCAAAGTCAAAACGTTGAAGTAGTTTTTCAACATACTTTGCTTGATGCATAACAATTCCCCCCTCAACGGATACAAACTGGATGCCAAGATAGTAGCTCAAAAGACCAAGATAAATGACATCAAAAGTATGCTGCAAATCAGCCATAAGAATGTCAAGTTTTGCATTACATGACCCAGTCAAGAGTATGTCATCGACATAATAAACAAGCACTATAAGATCAGCCCCATTTTTGCGTACATAGAGTGTGCTTTCAATCGGACAACATGTGAAGCCAAGAGCAATCAAGTGCTTATGTATTTTGTCATACCATGCACGTGGAGCTTGCTTGAGACCATACAAGGCTTTATGCAAGCGACAAACCATATGCTCTTTCCCTTTCATAGCAAATCCAGGAGGTTGCTTCACATAAACCTCTTCTTGCAAATCTCCATTCAAGAAGGCTATTTTTATGTCCAATTGATGCACTTTCCAACCTCGATGGGCAGCCAATGCAACCACGGTACGAATGGTAGTCATGCGTGAAGTAGGTGCAAAAGTTTCCTCATAGTCAATGCCATATTGTTGCGCATATCCTTTGGCAACCAATCTAGCTTTGTAGCGATCAATGCTACCATCAGATTTTCTCTTAATCTTGTAAACCCACTTTGTACCAATGGCATTCTTTCCTTTTGGCAATTCACATAACTCCCAAGTACCATTCCTATGTATGGAATCCATTTCTGATTGCATAGCACTCATCAATTGTGGATCGTCATATGCATCTTCAAAAGAAAGTGGCTCTTCATTACATGCTGTGGCAATAAGAGAATAATCCACAAAATTACTTGATGCATGGTGAGAGCTTGACCTTGTTCTACCAAGTAAAGGTGCACTGAATTTGTTGTCCTGCAAAGTTTGTTTCAGCCACTTTGGCATAGATTGTGCACTCTTGATAGACATGTGTTTATTATGTAAAACATCTTCAATATGTACATCATGCGTGGGCTGAATTTTATGCTCAGTTTCAGCCATATTTTGTCGCACATGTTCAGCCATATGTGGCTGGAAATTTCCAACAGTTTTGACATTTTTTGGCTGAATTTTTTCAGCCATGTTTGGCTGAAAATTATCCACATTTTCAGCCCTTTGAACCTCAGTTGGCTGGTCTACATGGCCATAGTCAAGCGCACCATTTTGGAACAAAGGCATGAGTGTATCGAACACATCTTGTGAGCTAACTGTTGGCAGTTTTTTGCATTCAAGTAGAGGGAAAACTGAATTTTTAGCAAATACCACATCTCGACTCACAATAATTGTGTTCGTCAATGGATGATACAACCGATATCCCTTACTTTCAGCACTATAACCAAAAAATATACATTTTTTTGCCTTATCATCAAGTTTGTGACGTTGTTGTGATGGCACAAGAGCATATGCCAAACAACCAAACACACGCATATGACTAACCATAGGCTTATGACCATTCCAAGCCTCATAAGGAGTGATGACTCTCAATGCTTTTGTAGGGCAGCGATTCAACACATAATTTGCACACATGACCGCTTCCATCCAAAACTTATGAGGAAGATGCTTTCCTTTAACCATACATCGTGCCATTTCAAGTAAAGTTCTATTTTTACGCTCGGCAACACCATTTTGTTGAGGTGTATATGGCACTGTACATTGGTGTGAAATACCTCTTTCACAAAGAAAAGCATTAAACTCATGTGACATGTACTCACCACCACGATCCGTGCGTAGAGTCAAAAGCTTTTATGAAGAAAAAATTTCAGCCATAGCTAAAAATGCTTTGAAGCAAGAAAATACCTCATTCTTTGCTTTCATAGGATACACCCATGTATGGCGAGTAGCATCATCAATGAAGGTAAAAAAATATACATGCTTCCCAAAAGATGGAGTCTTGACCGGACCACATACATCACTATGAACAAGTTGCAATTTTCTTGTAGTGTGTGTGTGACTATCTTTTGGAAAAGAAGCACGATGCATTTTTCCAAGAATGCAACCTTCACATGCATGCTTTTCAATGGAATCAAGTGTAGGCAAGCCAATAACCATGTCCTTCTTTTGCAAGTAGAGAAAACTATTGAAGTTTAAATGACCAAAACGAGCATGCCAAAGCTCCATTTCAGCCATGGAAGAAGTATGAGCAACCAAGGCATTCGAGGCAGCCCTCTTGTATGTATCCATGCGATACAAACCATCACATAATGTACCGGACATCACGATAACAAACGCAGCAAGACACACGAAGAAGACGATGGCTGGAATAGCTCTCTCTATTGATCGATGAACTGAACTGAAGTAAGAGCTGAATAATATCCCTAAGTACAAAGTACCACCACATATGAGAGTATCAAGTATGTGGTAACATGTGGAAAAAACCTCTAGCCAGCACTAGAGTAAAAAGTGCCCATGTATAGGGAAAAGGTTCATATCAAAGCTACTCGAGGAACACATAAGTGTAACAATGTGCAAATTCCATATGAGTTGAGGATGAAGCTTGATCCAAAAGCAAAAGAATGTATCTTCATTGGGTACTCCCTCGAGGAAAAGAAAAATAAGTGTTATAACCCACTCATACGACAAGTGAAGGTAAGTAGAGATGTGGTATTTGATGAAATGTCAAGTTTTTATGCAGATGCCAAAGAAGGACTAAATCTTGAACCAAATGACAAAGAAAAAACTGAAAACTCAAGTGTAGAATCTCAAGTTTTGAGTGGACAAGATACATCACCAAGCAATAGTTCCAACCTAGGTTGCATTTATTCGATCAAATAATTAAAAAATACTGAATATGCTCATTTTATTCGGGGTTGTCCGAATAAACATGGAAAAAAAATGGATAGGGATACATTTTCGATCAAAAAGCTTTCGATCAAAAATACTTTCGAAGAAAAAAATTTCTATCGAAAGATTTTCGATCGAAAGTTCTTTCAATCAAAACTTTATTATCGAAAACTCATTTCGCACATGTTTGAGAGTCTAGAGAGCTCTAATCCTACCATATAGACTTTTCTTTAGAGGTAAAATTAGTGTTTTTGTTTTACTGATTTCAAAGTACATGTATGCATATGTGTGTATGTATGTGCATGTCATACACACATATGCATACACACAAACATGCACACATATACACATATACACATATACACACACACACACACAAACGTGTACACATGTACACACAAAATCACACACACACATATAGATACTTGCATACATATGTTCGAGTCTACGGAAGCACGCGAACAACACAAAGAAGAAGAAGAAGCTTGGAGCACAACACACAATACTGAATATATGACTTGAGAATGTACAAAGATAAGTAGCCCATTAGGGCAATAGGCATATCTACAAGCTAGGGAAAAAACCTCCTAAAGAGGGAAAAAAGTACCCCGGCGGTCCTTTTGTGTTCACACACATCACTACCTACATATATCAACAAATCCCCCCTAGGAGTGATGCGGTGAACAAGGAGCTGGCACTCATGTATAAGGAAGTGCCAAGCTATGTAGAATCAATCCACAAAAGGAAGTAAGCCCAAAGCTTTGCAGAAAGCTTCAAATTTCTCCCTAGGCAGAGCCTTCATGAAAAGGTCTGCAATGTTCTCCTGAGTGGGCACATATGCCAAGCTGATCTCCCCAGCAGAGAACCTCTCCCTGTCATAATGATAATGCACCTCAATGTGCTTAGTGCGAGCATGGAACATAGGGTTGCTCGCAACTACCAATGCGCTCTAACTATCAGTGAAGATGGTGGTGGTAGAAGACTGGCCAACACCCAAATTGTTGGTGCATTTTGCCCAAGCCTACATGCTTGATATGCTTGATATTATCCTCATTTGTAAGTCACATGAGTAGTCATGTGAACACCTCTTGTAAAAGAGTACATTTTATCTCTTGTAAATGGAAAAAGAAAAAAATAAAAGGATGGCTTACCTCATCCATGATGTAAAAGCAAATTCGTGGCTCCAACTACCAAAATCATGAATTTTTGAGCTGAGGGAATCTCTCCTAACTTTGGGGATCACTTTTAGGTGGAGCCATTCGAATTCGAATTCAAAACTCCCTCCAAGAATAGCTATAAAAGGAGCAAGAAGGAAGAGGCGATTAGCAAGCCTTGTACGTGACCACTTCATGTCATTTTGTAGAGATTGAAGAGCTTACTCCATAGCTCTATCATTCTACTCCCATTGTGCAAAGATTCATTGCCAATGTGGTTGTAATCATATGTGAATCTATACATTTATTATCATCTACCTCTCTGTTTTGTTCTTTGCTATACTCACTCAGAGCAGTAACTTCAGAAGGTCATATCTCGCGTTTTACTGAACCTTTTTCAGTGTTTTAAAGTGCGTTGGATAGCTCTCACTGTCTAGTTTCTACCTATAAATTTTCAAGGTCATTGGATTTATACTTTTGGAGATATCTGCATTTTACTGCTTACTGGTCTATCTCTGCAGAGCCCCGAGAATTGTGGGAATGTTCCAGAACTTGATGAAACTTGTTCTCAGTGCTCAGTCCATCATTTGAAGTGTTTTAACTTGGAATAGGAAGCTTGCTAAGTCTATTTGCTATGCCCAAAAGGAATTTTTCTAATTCCTTCCAGGTTGAGAGCACTGTTCATTTTTTCCAGCAGGTGTATGTCCAAAAATAGCAAGTTTTGGGAGCTAGTCATTTCGCAACTTGTCGGTCTTGACTTAAACTTTTGGGATACATGTTCCAAAGTACTTGGCTGATATTTTGGTGGATTTAGGAAGCTCAAAGGGTCTACTAATCAACTCTGAAGTCTCAGTTGGCTGGTGTGAAGCTGGTTGTAGCGGCACCTACTCATCTTTGGATTGCATCCACCATCTCTCTTCACAGTGGTATCAGAGCATAGTCAAGCAACATGGGAGATGGATTTCCATCAACAATTGACAAATTGGATCGAAACAACTACCCGGCATGGTCTCTAAGGATGGAGGCTTATCTTCAAGGGAGGAATCTATATGGATTCATATCCGGAGATGAAGCAATGCCAACCATGAGGAACAAAGGGCAACCATCACATGAAGAAGTGGAAGGACTTTCGAATTGGTGTTCGAAGGATGCACTTGCAAGGTCCTATATTCTAAACTCAATTTCTGATTTTCTTTTACCTCATGTCAAGGGATGCAAGACATCAAGAGAGACCTGGAATGCACTTGCTTCTTTCTTCTCTTCCAACACTCGAGCAAGGAAGAACCAATTGTGGATGGAGTTCACAACAATGAAGAAAAGCCCGAAGCAAAATGTGACTGATTATGTCACAAAGATGAAGGAGATTTCCGACCAACTTGGAAGCATTGGAGAGGTTATTGAAGAGGAGCAAATCATTAGACAAATCATGAATGGAATCAAAGCAGACGACAAGTGGGAGTCATTCACAACAGCCATGGATTTATACATGGATATGCATGTACCCGACCTCAACACACTCATGGGCCAACTCTTCACTCATGAAGCAAAGATTAGCAAAGGTGGTGAGTCCTCAAGAGGTAATCAAACTTCTTCCTTATATTCTGATAAAGCTAAGGTCAAGGACAAGTCAAAGAATAGAAAGAATGAAGATGAAGGAAGCTCTTTCCAAGCAAACTTTGCAGGTAGAGGAAGAGCTAGAGGAAGAGGCAGAAGTGGAAAGCAAGGCAGGGGGAGATTCCAATCATCTCAACCTTGCAACATATGTGGCTTATCTAACCATACTACTGAAGAATGTTTCAGGAACCCGAGGAACTCAAGAGGAAGAGGATTCAATAGAGGTGGCTATGGATCAAATAGAGGCAGGTACAATGGAGGCTACAACAACAACTACTACAACAACAATTACAACAACAACAACAACTATCAAAGTGGCCATAGAGGAAGAAGAGATTACAATAACTATGCAGAGGACCAAAGTCAAGAAGATTCATTATTGATTATGAATCTATCAACGAAGAAGGGTAAGGATGATGATCACATATTTTACATTGATTTGGGATGCTCAAACCATGTAGCAGGAAATGTGGCTTTACTTTCTGATTTGGAAGATCCTCATAACAAGCATGAAGTGCAGACAGGAGATGACACAAAGCACTCAGTGGAGAAGATAGGTAATGTGAAGACATCAGATGGGAATATGAACCTCTTAAGCAAAGTCTTGTATGTCCCTACAATTACCAAAAATTTAATAAGTGTTGGACAGATTGTTGAAAAAGGATTGCAGGTTAGATTCAATCGATTTGGAGCATATGTTGAAGACCCAAGGCAAGGCTTTCGAAGGATTGCCAAAGGAGAAAAGACAGGAAGGCTTTTCACTTTTGAAGTGGAAGATACAAAGAACATAGCTTTGTTTAGCTATGGATCTCAAACTCTAACAGAATTGGAGATATGGCACAAAAGGCTTGCTCACATTGGTGAGAGGACACTCAAACAGATTTGCAGGGACCAAAGTGTACTTGGTTTGCCTAATATCACAAGGCAACACATGATTTATAAGTGTGAAGCTTGTCAACTCGGCAAGGCTCATAGACAACCTTTCAATAAGAAAGGATATATGTATCAAAATCCTTTGGATCTAGTGCACACAGATGTGTGGGGTCCAAGTAAGGAGCCATCTATATCAGCCTCAAGATATTATGTGTCTTTCATAGATGATTGTAGCAGGTGGACCATTCTGTTTTTCATGAAGCACAAGGATGAAGTGTTTAATTGCTTTAAGAAGTATATTGCTCTTGTTGAAAATCAAACAGGTAGGACTTTGAAAAGACTCAGATCAGATGGTGGAGGAGAATACTTCTCTTCTGAATTTGATTCCTTCTTGCATGAAAGAGGCATTAAAAGGGAAGTCACTACAAGGTATACACCTGAACTCAATGGTGTAGCAGAGAGGAGGAATAGAGCTATCGTCGAAGCTGCAAGGTCCATGCTCAACGAAAAGGGATTGCCGAACTACCTATGGGCAGAGGCTGTGTCAACAGCCACATATCTCATAAATAGACTTCCATCTAAGTCACTAGATGGAACCACTCCATATGAAGTGTGGAATGGAAGAAGACCTAGTCTAGAGCATTGTAAAATCTTTGGATGCTTAGCCTATGCTCACATTCCTTCTCAAGTAAGAGGGAAATTGGATCCCAAGGCAGAGAAGTGTGTATTCATTGGTTATGATCAAAACCAAAAAGGATATAGATTGTACAATCCAACCAATAAAGGATTTTCTGTGAGTAGAGATGTAATTTTTGATGAAAACAAATCATGGTTTGATGATGACAGGAAAGTGAAGCTGCCATATGACGTGGATGAAGATTTTCCATCACTTCAACCAAAGGAGCCAAAGCAGATTGAAGAAAGTGATTCGGAGATTGACCTAGAAGACTTGGAAAGACTAAAGCTATGGAAGAACAAAGGTAAAGCAAAGATGCAGGATGCTACATATGGACCCGAGAGCTCACATCAACCACTTAGAAGGTCTTCGAGGGAGAAGAAGAAACCAGAGAGGTTTGGTTATGATACTTCTTTGGTCACCAAGCACTCAATCTACATTGCAAAGGATTCAACCAATGAAGAACCTACCACATTCGAAGAAGCACAAAGCAAGAAAGCTTGGAGAGATGCAATGGATGAAGAAATGGAAGCCTTGAAGGAGAATGACACTTGGGAGCTTGTACCTAACAAGCCATCTATGAAGATAATCGGATCTCGATGGATATACAAAATCAAGAGGAATCCAGATGGAAGTATAAATAGACACAAAGCAAGGTTAGTTGCTAAAGGGTTTGCTCAAACCCATGGTATTGATTATGAGGAGACTTTCTCTCCTGTTGCAAAAATGCCTACAATTAGGGTTCTCATAAGTCTTGCTGCATCTAGAAATTGGAATCTTTATCAACTTGATGTAAAGAATGCTTTCTTGAATGGATGGATTTCTGAGGAAGTGTATATGGCACAACCTCCTGGATATGAGGATGCACATCATCCTAACTATGTATGCAAACTAAAGAAAGCTTTGTATGGATTGAAGCAAGCTCCAAGAGCTTGGAATTTCAGATTGGTTACTTATTTGTAGGACCAAGGATTCAAAGCTAGCAAGGCGGATACCTCTTTGTTCATAAAGAGGAATGGATCTGAAGTGATCTATTTATGTGTGTATGTTGATGATATTATTATCACAGGCAATGATCTTGAAGGAATCAAACAGGTAAAGAGTCAAATGAAGGAGGAGTTCAAAATAAGTGACCTCGGACCACTCACTTATTTTCTTGGATTGGAGTTGATCTACACAGATTCAGGTATATACATCACACAAAGGAAGTATGTCCATGACATGCTCGTCAAGTTCAAGATGGAAAATACAAAGTGTGCAGGTACACCTATGGAGCAAAATCATAAGCTTAGTGCTTATGAAGGAGAGCCAATTGAAGACATCACAAGCTATCAAAGCTTGGTTGGAAGTTTGAACTATGCAACACTCACAAGGGTGGATATATGCTATAGTGTTAGCATATTGAGTCAGTTTATGCATAAGCCGAGAAGACCACATATGGAAGCGGCCAAGCGAGTCCTCAAGTATCTAAAGGGGACCATGAATGAAGGTTTGTTTTATTCATTTACTCAGATATTGAGCTAAAGGTCTACTCAGATGCAGATTGGGCCGGATCTAAAGATGATAGAAGAAGCACATCAGGGTATATATCATTTGCAGGTTCAAAAATCATTTCTTGGTCATCGAAGAAGCAACCAACCGTGGCATTATCTTCTACTGAAGCTGAATATAGAGGTTTGGCTAATGCGACTCAAGAAATCATGTGGTTAAAATCTTTGTACACAGATCTTGGACTTCATTCTTCAACACCTCACATTTTTGGTGACAACACAAGCTCACTACATCTAGCAGCTAATCCGGTATACCATGCTAGAACCAAGCATATTGAAGTCCACTACCATTATGTAAGAGAGAAGCTAATGAGCAAGGATATTCAACTATCCTACGTCTCTACAGATATGCAATGTGCAGACATGTTGACGAAAGCTCTTGATGGTACGAAGTTAAGTAGATTCAAGTTGATGATTGGTTTGCAGGAAATCAAGGACAATTGAAGACTCATTTGGAGGCCAAGCATGTTAGGCTTGAGGGGGAGCTGTTGGTGCATTTTGCCCAAGCCTACATGCTTGATATGCTTGATATTATCCTCATTTGTAAGTCACATGAGTAGTCATGTGAACACCTCTTGTAAAAGAGTACATTTTATCTCTTGTAAATGGAAAAAGAAAAAAATAAAAGGATGGCTTACCTCATCCATGATGTAAAAGCAAATTCGTGGCTCCAACTACCAAAATCACGAATTTTTGAGCTGAGGGAATCTCTCCTAACTTTGGGGATCACTTTTAGGTGGAGCCATTCGAATTCGAATTCAAAACTCCCTCCAAGAATAGCTATAAAAGGAGCAAGAAGGAAGAGGCGATTAGCAAGCCTTGTACGTGACCACTTCATGTCATTTTGTAGAGATTGAAGAGCTTACTCCATAGCTCTATCATTCTACTCCCATTGTGCAAAGATTCATTGCCAATGTGGTTGTAATCATATGTGAATCTATACATTTATTATCATCTACCTCTCTGTTTTGTTCTCTGCTATACTCACTCAGAGCAGTAACTTCAGAAGGTCATATCTCGAGTTTTACTGAACCTTTTTTAGTGTTTTAAAGTGCGTTGGATAGCTCTCACTGTCTAGTTTCTACCTATACATTTTCAAGGTCATTGGATTTATACGTTTGGAGATATCTGCATTTTACTGCTTACTGGTCTATCTCTGCAGAGCCCCGAGAATTGTGGGAATGTTCCAGAACTTGATGAAACTTGTTCTCAGTGCTCAGTCCATCATTTGAAGTGTTTTAACTTGGAATAGGAAGCTTGCTAAGTCTATTTGCTATGCCCAAAAGGAATTTTTCTAATTCCTTCCAGGTTGAGAGCACTGTTCATTTTTTCCAGCAGGTGTATGTCCAAAAATAGCAAGTTTTGGGAGCTAGTCATTTCGCAACTTGTCGGTCTTGACTTAAACTTTTGGGATACATGTTCCAAAGTACTTGGCTGATATTTTGGTGGATTTAGGAAGCTCAAAGGGTCTACTAATCAACTCTGAAGTCTCAGTTGGCTGGTGTGAAGCTGGTTGTAGCGGCACCTACTCATCTTTGGATTGCATCCACCATCTCTCTTCACACAAATGAGCCGTAAGGCGTCTGAGCCACACACACTCAACAGTAGCTGTGAAAGCTGCCCTATACTCAGCCTCACAACCGAAAGTGGCCACAATAGGTTGCTTCTTGATCAACCAAGATATACATGAGCTACCAAGCATGAAGCAAAAGCCACTAGTGGACACACGAGTGTCATAACAATTAGCCCAATCAGAGTCAGAAAAAGCATGCAAATCTGGTGGTAGTGGTCCCCCCTTGGGATAAAACAACCCAAGTAGCCGAGTACAACTCAAGTAGCGAAAGATGCGCTTAATCACCTGTCAATGCTTGACTCCTGGCCAATGCATAAAGCTGCTCATCTGTGAGACAGCAAACTGAATATCTGATTGAGTAATGCATAAGTAAATCAAGCATCCAATAGCCTGCTGATAGAGAAAAGCATCAAATGCATCTCCAACATCCTGAAGACTCAATCGTAAACCTGTCTCCATAGGAGTGGCAATATGCTTACAATCTTCAAGGCCTAAATGTTGCAATAATGTGTCAATATATTTCGTTTGACATAAAGCCATTCCACCATCAATGTGCATAATTGGAATGCCCAAATAGTGATGCAAATGCCCCAAATCAGACATCTCAAATGAGGCATGTAAATCAGTGTTAAAATCAGCAATATGCCTCTCATGAGGAGCAGTGAGCACCATGTCATCAACATTAACCACAATGATCAGAAGTACATCATTTGCATGCTTAACGTATAAGGTGCTTTTAGTTGGACTGTTCTCAAAACCATGTGCAATCAGATAGGCATGTATCTTCTCGTACTAAGCACGTGGTGCTTGCTTTAAACCATATAATGCCTTCTTTAACTTGCACACCTAATTTTCATGCCCTTTCTGCACAAAGCCACGGGGCTGAAAAACATACACTTCTTCATGAAAGTCACCATTCGGAAATGCAGTTTTAATGTCCAACTGATGTACATTCCAACCACGATCGGCTGCAAGTGCAGAGATGCTCCAAAAATAGTCATACGGCATGTAGGTGCAAAGGTCTCATCAAAATCAATGCCTCTTTCCTGTGCATAACCCTTTACAACAAGCCTAGCCTTACACCTGTTAGCTGTTCCATCAGGCTTACGCTTCAGCTTGTAAGCCCACTTAGTGCCAATGGATTTCTTGCCAGGAGGCAAGTCACATAAAGACCAAGTATCGTTCTTCATTGTAGCATCATATTCATATTGCATAGCAGCCATCCAATTGTTTGAATTTTGTACTTTGTCAAATGAAAGAGGCTCATTCTCATCACGGAGACTAGATGCAGCCATAACATAGCAATATGATGCAAAAGAGGCACTATGAGAGCCTGATCGTGTACGATATGACAGAGGTGCATCTAATTTGCTGTCACACAAAGTTTGCACTAGCCATTTTGGCATAGTTTTTACCTCCTCAATGTTAGCTCTCTCATCAGCAAGTGGATCATCTAAATCTGCATCAGAAATGGGATGATCTGCATCATCATATGAAACATGCAAAGGCTAAGAAGTTGCCTCATTAGGACCAGCACTAGACTATCCACGTGTAAAAAGCGATAGCAAAGTATCATACATGTCTTTGGAGCTAACAGATGTCTCCTTAGTACATGAAAGCAATGGCTGAATAGCATCTTTCACAAAAACAATATCACGGCTAACCAGAATGCGTTTAGTCTGTTGATGATACAGAAGATAGCCTTTACTTTCAAAACTGTACCCAACAAAAATACATTTTACTGCTTTATCATCCAATTTTCTACGATGTTGTTCAGATGCATATGCTAAACAACCAAAAATACGCAGATGTGCAACAGATGGCTTGCGATCATACCAAGACTCATATGGAGTGATCGATTGTAGCACTTTAGTGGGACACCTGTAAAGTAGATATGTTGCATACATGACAACCTCAAGCCAGAAACTATGTGGTAAAGCTTGACTCATGACCATACACCTCGCCATCTCTATGAGTGAGCTGTTCTTTCGTTCAGCAACTCCATTCTATTGAGGTGTATACGGCACTGTACACCGGTGTTTTATCCCACATTCAGCCAGAAATGCATTAAAATCAGAAGACATATATTCCCCCTCCTCGATCAGAATGGAGGGTGCCCATTTTATATGATGATAGATTTTCAGCCAAAACCAAAAACTGTTTGCACATGAACACTTCAGACTTTGCCTTCAATGGATATACCCATGCATGCCTGGAAAATTCATCGATGAAATTCACGAAGTAAAGATAATTTCCAAAAGAAGGTGTCTGCATAGGACCACAGACATCACTATGTACAAGCTGTAGTTTCTGAGTAGCCCGAACTGAACCATCTTTTGGAAAGAAGGAACGCTGTATTTTGCCCAAAATACAGCCTTCACAAACATGTTTTCCCGGTGCCTCAAGTTTGAGCAAAGAGGACATCATTTCAGATTTCTGCAGGCGTAGCAAACTAGCAAAATTTAGATGACCAAAGTGTGCATGCCAAAGCTTTGCATCTGACATAGCCTGAGAATCATGTACTACACATGCCAAATCATTTACAGATCTTTCATAGTCTATGAGCTTATACATCCCACAACATAGAATGCTAGAAGCAATAATCACGTCGCCATTTGACAGATCATGAACTGTACATGTGTCATCAACAAATTTCACAACCAAGCCAATCTTGGCTAATGCAAAAACTGATAACATATTTTTTTTTATCCCTGGCACAAACAAAGCATCTGGCAAAGTGAAAGAACTACCATCAGGAGTAGTCAAAATGATCTTACCAACTCCCATAACAGGATAAGAGGAGTTGTTGGCACATGTAATAGTATTCCCTGTAGAGGCAGGCTCGAGTGAAGAGAAGAAACTGTGCTGCGAGGTAATATGTTTGGTCGCCCCACTGTCAAAGTACCAAACATCTGAGTTTACTGTAGACATGCACTGATAATGAGAAGATGGGTCAAAACTGCAAACAGTAGTAAACGCCCATTCTTCTTCTTGCACAAGATTAGTAGACTCCTGTAATAAAGTAAGGTTATGATCTAGGGGTCTGGCCGGTTAAGACAGATCTGAAATCGGACATCATTTGGTCATCTGTGCATATGATCAAAGATCTCAATTTTAGACTTACTAGGAGGTCTTGTGCTCTTGTGAATAAGTGATCCACTTAGCTTAGTGGTTAAGTCTCAAAGATGTGAAGGAGGAGGTCTTAGGTTCAATCCCCATGGGGGACATGGGGAGTATATTTTGCCCAAAGAGATCTAGAGTCTTCTAGAAACATCCACTTGAGTTACACTTGAGTTAACTGGGATACTTGGCGCACATGCAGTTACATGGCTGACACATGGATGGTTAGTATCCACCTACCCAAGCAGGGAGTCCCTTGGAGAGAGCTATATATAGAGGCATTTGGTTGGGAGGAGAGTAATCCCTCTAGCACGAGAGCTATATATAGAGGCATTTGGTTGGGAGGAGAGTAATCCCTCTAGCATGAGAGCTATATATAGAGGCATTTGGTTGGGAGGAGAGTCATCCCTCTAGCACGTGGTGGTGGCAACCAGTAGTTTCCTTGCATTGGTATCATAACTATGGGAAACTTTGATCGTGACTTGATAGTTCATCATCATCTTCAAATTACCCAAGCTTTCATGGCTGCACATTAGATCACACGTTCGATTGCAATTTTTTTTCTCATTGATTCCATACGCATTTAAGGCATCCTGTGAAGAATGCCAAATAGATGTTCTTCGTAGATTGTGCGCTCCACTTTTGCAACCGATCTAGTGAGCTCCATTTCTGCAACCGATTTCGAGATTCGATCTCACGACCTGGTAGATCGTTGCATGGAATCCACTTTGCTATGCCCGTGATGCGTACAGTGAGTACTACTCCAGTCACCAATCCGCAGCGCAACGCTAAGATTGGGCAGACCGGTCGATGAGAGGGAGAAGGAAAAGCATGCGTACACTAATTGTAACCTACGGCAGCTCGGATTGGAACTTTCGTGCAGGCCGTCATGGATATCTGTCCCACACCACGGCACCAAAGCGCTTTGGACGACAGGATTAAGATGACAATCAAAAAGAGGCAATAGCAACGCCTCAGAGGATCATACTCGGGAGTTGAGCCCGCACAACCTTCAGCGTAGAAAACAACCACTGGGCTTTATCAGCATCGAGAACGGGTTGCGACATTCGTTGACACAATGCGTTGATGAAGCTGGCTATGCTTGACGATGGCCAAAGACCAGGCTGAAGAGGAAAACAACCGCTGGGCTTATCATCATCAAGAACAGGTTGCGACATTCGTTGACGCAATGCATTGATGAAGCTGGCTATGTTTGACTGTGGCCAAAGACTAGGCTGGAGATGCACCGCTAGTCGTTTCCAAGCGCTCTACAGAGAAACCTTGGAAACAGAAGAGAAGGCCTGCGCATTCCTCACAGGACGTAGAAATATTTGAAGCAAAGACTGTCCTACCACACCCAAGCTTGGTAGAGGTGACTTCGGTCCATGATGGTTGCATTCGGATCACATGCATGGATGATTGCAGCTTTCTGGTTCCGCGAAAAGTCGTGGATTCATTTAAATGCATACATGTTATTCTGCACGGCGAAGTTTCTTTCAAGGAGAGACTAGAGAATGATATGAATGCCTTTGTGCATAACGATATGAACAGCATTGGCGTCAGGCTCGAGTTGCCTTGACACCTTTTGTGTGGTGTCAGGCTCAAAAGTCAACCATGCCAAAACTGCTTTCAGAGCAATCCGTGGACCCCCACCCCCATTGTTGTTAGATCAGGGGTGTCAAGTTATCCCTAGAGGTCAAGTCTTCCGTCTCCTCGGCATCCCGATGGGCTTCGACATCACAATGGACCAACGATGGAACTGGGTGCTGGCCAAACTCGATAGCAAACTTAATCATTGGAAAGGTATGCAAGTCAACTTGGCAGGGCATGCTATGGTTGTTAACACATTTATGCTTTCAACGACTATTTACTTTATCTCGTGTTGGAGACCGAAGGAGAAAGAGTTGGCCAAAGTGGAAAGAATCTGCAGAAACTTCCTTTGGACTTGGGACCCCAACAGGAGGGGGATTCCCAAAATCAATTGGGAAACTTGTATTAGCTCTAAAGACTCAGGGGGATTGGGCATTTTGGATATCGTTGGGTTGGCTGACAAGCTAGCGGTTAAGTGGCTTATCAAGGCTTGGAGCAATAGTGAGTCCTCTTGGGCTAAATTGATGAGTGGAAGTGGGCGGCTGGGATAAGACAAAATGACTCTATTCGGTTCCCGATCATCGGCATTAGAGGAGTGGAGCCTTGGAATCTCCAAACTGCAAAACGGTTGTGGAACAAGGGGTTCAAACAGTGGAAACAACTTTGGAAACAAGAGAACAACTACTGGATTAGTTTCGAAGACTTAGACCGGAGACATAGAGTCACTCTCGAGGAATGGACTCTTCTTCAAGCTAGATGTTTGGCGTGGGACCGCTCAACTACCCGCCTTCTCTCCGGATAGGATCTTCCTTGCCCAGAGGGCCTCAAATGGAGCAATGGTAAGAAAATATCCAGAATCCCTAACTTCAAAGAGAACTTAGATGTTCATCACACCCTTAACAAGAGGTGGTGCCTTTCTTGGACGAAACTTTGATGGGAACTAAAGTTCATGTCTATTTGGCACCCCCTAATTGAGATAAAAAAATCAGGGAATTTGGTCCAATGCAAGGGCTAATAAAATCTGTGGTGTGCAGCCATGGTGCAAGCGTTGCCATCGATGCATCGAAGATTTAGCTCACCTATTCTTCGATTGCCCCAAGTCCCATGTTGTCTGGCATCACGTGACACGGGTTTTGAGACTCACGCACCAAATCAATTGGCAACAGGCGCTGTTGGGTGAGGCGGTCGGCTGCTCATCGAGGCTGTGGAATGCCATCAGGAGTGAGACACTTTGGAAGATTTGGAGGGAGCGATGTGCTATCAATTTTGGCTAAACTCCTAAGGAATGGTCGATCGAGAAATCATTGTTTCTTCTAGGTAAAAGAATCTCCCAGGACAAGAGATCCCCACCGTTTAGACATCACTGTATTTATCTCCTCGAAAACAACACATGCTCCTCCCCTGCTTTGTGAGATTTGGGGGGTCCCTTGGACACTAGTCCCATTCACTTGTAATCTTTCTTCTTTATTTTAATTAAAGTCCGGGAGAATAGGCTATGGCCGAACTTCCTTTTATGGAAAAAAAAAAGGAGAGACTAGAGAATGTGATCTGTGTTCCAATAGGTTTTGGAGACGGTCCTTCGCTTTGTTTTTACAGAACATTTGAACAAATTAAAGGCAGAAAGATATTATGGATCTCTAATTCCCAACAAAATTGAGGGATCAGCTATAGACAATCGTGCATGGGGTTTGAACCCGCGAAGTTGTCTGAAAGAAGTCATTAGCTTAACCGTGAGACCGCCGCTCCCAATTAATTCTTTTTAGGTATCATCTATAGGAGCAAAGCAAAATGCTGCAAGTTGGATGAATACACAAGCTTCGAACTCCTAATCTCTGTGCACTACATGTTTCCCTCAACAAACTCTCCAAGAGCTTTGCTTGCGTCAATAATCTACATGATTATTAGAGATCTACAAGCTAGCCACTACATTTTTGTTATGCAACACAGATATTATTGGCTAGAAAGTGAACCACTGCGGTGCTCTCACTTGTGTCTTGTACAAGCTTCTACAAGCAAAAGATTCTTCACTTGATGTCCTTGGTGACAAAACCAAAGATATTTGCACACTCAAGGATCAATGGAGTATATAATTCTCTTCATAAACCAAAGAATGGACAATCACTCTTCTCGAGGATCTACGGAGGGGTGTAGCTAATTGGGAGATGATTATTTTCAGGTTAATGATTGGTTTCAATATTTGATTTTGCTCTCGGTTTTCATGTTGGATGCATTTTTATCATTGTGTGGCCCGACTCCACTCTCTTCTTTGCAACAACCTCTTTATTTAAGAAAAAAGAAATATATAAATTAAATTTAAAAAATTACTAAAATATATGAAAATTATAAATATAAACTATTAATTTGTATACCTTCTGCTGAGGAAATGACTCCTGAAGACGTAGTTGTCTATGTTTGTTAGAAATTCCCGATTGTACAGAGGGAAGAGCTTCGTGAAAAGGAGAGTATCAACCTACTTAACTGCCACATCTCAGGTGGTATGTTAGGTTGCCTCTTATTTTTTTCCACCATACAATATCTCTTGTTAATTTAATCTCAAACAGAAAAAAAAATCAGAATACATACACATATATATACACACATACACATACACATACCCACATACACATATACATGAAAACATATACACATACATATATGCATACATATACACATACATATATGCATACATATACACATATACATACATATAACATAAACACATATACATATCCACATATATACATACACACACATGCATGCATATACACTCATTCATAAAAAATACATGCATTTATCCCACAATAATGTGTATTTGTGTATATGTGAATATGTGTGTATGTGTAAATGTGTATATGTGAATATGTGTGTCGAGGCTGACCTCAGTATGCCACTTCCATCGAAGATCAAACTGGACTTGGGCGAAGGGGATGTATGGGAGCAAGACATCAGTTACAAAAACCTTCCCAACGCGTGCTTTCGTTGTGGCCAACAAGGTCACAAGATCAAAGATTGCCCTCTGAGACGAAAAAGCAAGCGAAATCAAGAAGCCCCCAAAAATGCTCAAGATAGCAATGGAGCATTGAATCACTCGACGAAAGTAGAGGAATTCAAGGGTCCCCTTAATCCAGAAGCTGATGCAGACGGGTTCATCGAAGTCAGAAGAAGAAGGAAAAGAAGCCCTAGGGCAACCTCTGAGCGAAACAACATGTCAGTTACCCCCTCCAGCAACTTGTATTGCAATCTGGAAAAGGAAATCAATGAGTTTGACTACCCAGGTGGGAACCAACTTGAGGTGGACACCGACGTCAAAGGCCTAGAGATCCCTGACAGTAAAGAAACCTTGCAGGAGGGTTACACTACAAGCAAAGAATACGGCTTTACTACTAGCAACGAAGATAACATGGATAGTGAAAGCTCCATCCTCGGATCGACTATTCCGAAAACGGAGCTGAAAACGGTGCCCAGTTCTTCCCAGCAAGAGGCATCCCGCAAAGGAAAACAACCTATGGAGTTATCGTGGAAAAGCCCTGTTGGCAGCAGTCAGGGAACCGAAGGAGCCACAAGACGAAGAGAGTCAGAGCGAAGGGACAGCACAAGCAGACATGGCAGTCAAAGAAGATCTGGCAAATAGGCCAATAATTTTCCTCATGAAGAAGCAAGTATGAGCATTCACGCAAATCTAGCACTTAGGCAACCCTATAACTTTTCAAAAACCTTTACACCAATTAAAAGTGATTCTCATCACTTAACACCATTGTAAATACCATTTCATATTTTTGTAGCTCCATTTTGTGCAAGCCAAGGAGTCCTTGAGCTTGAGGAGCTTTAGAAGTATCTACCTGCCAATTTTCGTAATTTTTGGATCTCGTTTGAGCCCTCAAATAAGCCCTGGAACCTAATTTTTAACTAGGCCGGACACTAGGTCTGAACAGGGCCAAAGCTAGTCAAAAACTATAAAAGGAGCTAGAGAGCTCATTTTTGAGGTGAGATTGTAATTGAAACAAACTAGTAAGAGCTCCTTGAAAGTAATCTAAGAACTCCATTGATTCCCACTCTTTGTCTTGCCGTGTGTGCGCGTGTGTGTGTATGTGTGTGCATGATTGTGTGCTTCTCACTCACGCACTTGTGCCGCCACTTGCTCGAGGTCTTCATACCATCCTCACGTCTTCCCGGATTGACATTAAAGGAGGTGCTACTCATCACTGAGCTACACCAAATTTTGGCGCCGTTGCCGGGGATCGAGCTTTGAGGACGAGCGTGTGATGGTAAGACGTAGAGTTGACGCGTTGGAGTTGTAGGTATTTTCTTCACTTTCATCTATTTTCTTGTTTTTTCTTCACCATCCTCATCACCATCATCATCATCACCATTTTCCACCTCCATCTCCATCATCGCGACAATTTCAGTTTTTTGACTATATCCCCATCTCCACCTCATTTCCCTCATTTCACTTGTGAGAGAGAGCGAGAGAGCGAAATTGCGTGTGCTGTTTTTGCATGTTTCTTGAGCTGTCTTGCAGGTATAGGTCACATCATCGTCCCCAGCACTCTGCGCAGGTACGGATTTCGAAGTAACTGTCTGTGTGTCGCCAACTTCTGTCAATCGCGACCGACAGAAAAAACGCTCAAACCACCAAACAAAGTGCAAAACCATGATCTACAGGCCTAGAGCTTCCCAAAAATGTGTTTAGTTTCTTGAAATTCCTCAGATTTCTGTCAATCGCGATCGCTCTGTCAATCGCGATCGACAAACCACGACGGACAGACCTGTCAATCGCGATCGACACGTCAATCGCGATCGATAGCCCACGACGGCTCTGTCAATCGCGACCGATAGAGTCAACGACCGATTGACCACGACCGACGGACCATATGCGTGACACGTGTCAATCGCGATCGAGTCATCAATCACGATCGACTCATCAATCGCGACCGACACAGTCAACGACTGTTTGACCACGACGGACAGACCACGACGGCTCTATCAATCGCGACCGACACAGTCAACGATTGTTTGACCACGACGGACAGACCACGACTGCTCTATCAATCGCGACCAACACAGTCAACGGCTGTTTGACCACGACGGACAGACCACGACTGCTCTGTCAATCGCGATCGACACAGTCAACAATTGTTTGACCACGACGGACAGACCCTCGCGACCGACCTGTCAATCGCGATCGACCCATCAATCGCGACCGACAGAGTCAACGACCCTTTGACCACGACCGATTGACTTTTCGTAACCCCTATCAATCGCGACTGACCAGTCAATCGCGACTGACAGCCACGACGGACCTGTCAATCGCGATCGACACGTCGATCGCGACTGACCTGTCAATCGCGATCGACAGACTTTGCGAACGCGTTAGAAGGGCAAATTAGGTCAAATTTTTAAGGCAAAAATAGGGGTCTCAATTTTGGCCAAGTGTGGGACAAACATTAGGGTGTAGCATTGCATTACGAGGGCACGACCCAAGTAACTCTAGAATTCCTGTTTGCCTGTTAACCTAGCTCAATCCTGTTTTAGCCCCAAAACCCTGAACCGGCATAACTTTCTCATACGAAATCCGTTTACCGTGATTTTTGTTTTGTTGGAAAGCTCACAGGGAGTACAACAAAAACATCGACTAGTTATAGTTAAAGTAAGATCAGGAATATTTGCTAGGGTATTTTGAAGTTGACCATACCCAGGGGGAACAAAGTTCAGGGGTCTCTAGAGTTGTGTCCAAAAAGTCATAGTGCAAATTGGTGAAGTGTTACATGAATAAAAGTGATTGGTTCTGTCTTTTGAATTTAAGTCTTGAGCTAACAGTGGGCCTCTTACAGGTCTTGTGAGAGCAGCGAAGGGTACACAAAGCAAGAGTAAGTGCAGGCTTGGGAATACGCGTCCTGGGCACACCAGGGCAACAATCCAAGGAAAGGAACTCAAGGTTGGAAAACCCGCAACACCCTCTATCAATTCTTAGTGTAGGCTAAGTGCGGGTAGTGTTAAAAGTAATTCCAGGCAACGATAGGCACGAGATAAATCAAAGACTATCTAAGAAAACCAAGTACAAGTTAAGAGATAACCTGTGTGTGTGCGAACGACAATCTTAAAAGGAAAAGAACCTAACGTGAAAATGACCAAACTAAAGTGCGAAATTAAACTTAAGTATTCCTGATGACGTGATATCAGACAAGAGTATAAACACGATAATCAACAGAAAAAGAACCAAGTGACCGATACAAAAGGACTCAGAAACGTGGTTGTACCTCGAAAAAATTGGGTTAATCAGTTAGGCATATAAACCTTAGATCAGGACGACATCTAGTAAGGGAGAGACAAAGCCTTAGGTCCTCAGAGGCTAGTGTTAACCACACTGCTAGGTCTTGGGCCCAGCAGTTGAGCCACCACTCGTACTACCCTAGCTCTGAGACCAGTGAGTCAGAGATGTCTCAAGGCATGGACAGACCTACGGGAAGTTCAGGAGTGCCTTACTTGTACAGGGTAGAAGGCCCTTACAAAACACAGTTGGAATACCTTAGGACCAACCAATTAGGTGCCAGCATCTATGAAGATGGCCTAGGAAGATCTATGGTACAGATTAAAAACCCTGACCAATCCATAGGACTAGAGCACCTAGCAGTCAAGTTTGAAAAGGGAGCATACTTGGATAAAGAGGGAACCATATACGTAGTCACCAGTCACTCAGATAGGACAGATGAATTTGGAAATGTAATCTCAGAAGCGGACTTAGGTGACTTGGAACAAGGAAACATGGGTGTAGAACCTAGAACCCCCCGAGGCAAATCTGTTCTCACTAGGATTATCACACCTGATTGGGTTCCCCAAGACAACAAGAGCATATATTTGCTCCTCAATCGAGAAACTGACGAAGCCTTTTGGAGGTATAAATCTAATCAGCCAACTGATATAGGATCAATCATGATCTATGAGTTTAAGGATCCTGATAGCCCAGGCAGAGTGACCTACTTAGATCACGCTTCGGAGAGGATCTTTGTGGTGACAGAACATGATAGGCATGCTTACACTTGGAAGGGTGAATTCGTTTTTCCCCAACCAAGATCGAATGTATCCTATGGTCACCCTGGAGCTGGAACATCCCAAGCTCATGGAATGCAAAGAGACAGAAGTAGGGATAGACCAGAAGTAAGCTTTGCTAACCCAGTGCGAAGAGAGAGAACGAGGACGGAAACAAATAGAGTAGAACCTGAGATACTTAGAGCTCACAGGAATCAAAGAAACGCGGATGAGTTCCCTCTACCACGACCTAGAGAGCACACAAGAACCTTGAGACCGACTCAGCTAGTTAAGTCCATGAAGAACTACTTCGATGGCACTGGAGATCCATACGATCATGTGGCTGAGTTTAGGCAAGTCCTGAGAGCTGAACAAGTGGAGGATCTATTCACGCAGTACAATGCCTTTGGTCTGACCCTTAGGAACACTGCCCTGACATGGTTTCAGCCACTAAATGAGAGGCAGTTCAGGAGCATAGACCAACTCCTAGAGGCTTTCATTATTGAATTCTCTAAGAGTGGCATAAGGCATAATACCTCCTCGCTGATTCACAGCTTCAAGCAAGCCCCTCAAGAGACCGTGAGGCTTGCAGGAAGAAGATTTAGGCAATACTTAGAAAGATGCCCTGTTTCGAAGTTACCCACACCAGCCAAGCAAGTAGCCTTATTCTTGGATGGATTGCTAAGTACCAAATTAAGATCATATGTGTACTTGAAAGACCCTAGGACCATAGAAGAGTGTGTACGCATGTGCATTGACATCGAGGATAACCTAGGGGAGGAGTTAGAGCTTGCTAAGATATACAAAGATTCGGATAGTGCCTCTAGCCTCTCTTCCACGCAATCCACATCAATCGAGGAACTTGCAGAGAAAGTAGCTCAGAAATTAGGGGTAACTAGTAAACAAATCCCAAGGTTTGCCCCTGTGAAAAGGTGCTACACTTGTGGTGGTGACCACATGGCGAATGTCTGCCCCATTATGGCTCAGCCCCAAGTAAATCCTAGTAGCCAGTACTGCACCATAGAACGGAGATACACCAATCACACCGCACAAGATTGCCCATACAACAAGCAGGCAGTTAGGCAACCCCACCCTCAGCCATACCCTCAGCAGGGAAGATACCAGAACCTGTACCCTCCACAACCATATGGCAGGCCACAACAAAATTACCAACCACAATATCAAAACCAACAAAGGCCTCAGCCTGTGCTAGCACAACAACCCCCAGCCCCAGCTAATGTGATTCCGGTAAAGTATGCTGTTGCAGAAGAAAACCTGAATTAGTTCCTGTAACACCATTGCTTTCCGAAAGTGACCCCAATGACCATAGCTTTGATTCTACACATGTCGATAGTCCCCAGGCTTACTACATGCAGTCTCCAGAACATGGTGAGTCCTACTATAGTGAAGAGCCAAATGAACCTAGTTGGGAGTCAGATTACACAAACGTCATGTATGCAAACCCCAACCCTAGGCCTCAACCTAGGCAAGTAAGACCTCCATTCCCAAGAGGACTGTGCTACAGATGCCAAGGAGATCACCTCATTCGTGATTGCCCCTTACCTCCACCTACACAAACTCAGTCAGTGACGATCCAAGGCTTTTGCCAAGATTGTGGAAAAGAGCATCTCTTACGAGATTGCCCAAAGAACCCCAATAATATGCCAAAAATCACGCCTATCAATGTTATTGGGTTAGTGGTAGATTCCACAGGAAGTGTCACTTCCACTGCTCCCATCCAGGTAGTCACTAGAGCTCAAGCATTGCAGCAGAATCAAGGGGTAAACCAGGATAAGAGCCCAGAGGCTAGTGAAACCGAGAGCATAACAAAGAAAAGGACTAGAGCGTGGAAAGATAGTCGAGAAAGAATGAAAAGACAATGGGCTAAAAAGATGAGTGAACTTGAGGAAAGCATAAGAGAAACCAAAGCCAGGATAACTGAACTCACTTCTCAAACTCCCTCTCACACTATCCCATCACCACCATTCCCATCGCCATCCGACCCGCCACCTTCCAACCCACCTCATGTGATTCCACAATCCCCTAGAGTAGGATCAGTACTAGCTGATCCCGCTCTTGAAGATATAGACATGATGCTTAAAGCATATCAGGCCAGAATTCAAGAAGGGCCAACTATCACAGATCATGACAAGTGTTACCCTAGAGCTGACCTAGAGATAGAAAGAACCAAGCTTTGCGCGAAAATGGTCGCATTGGCTCAGACTATGTTTGAAGCCAGTCGCCTTTTCAATTACTCGGGCTCAGCCAAGACGCAATTACACTTGGATGGACTTCTAGAGAAGTTAGAGGGCATAATTGCAAGATCTGCCAAGGAAGAAAAAAATCAAGGAAGGGAGGAAGCAAGCAAAAATAGGACCCATCTCCCACCGAAAGCTTATGTGCCAAATTCCATTGAACCCGACAATTCCCCCTCCCTAGAAGGAGTAGAGAATCTAATGGCACAATCACAAAAGGAACCAGCCTCTCAACACAAGGGCAAGGCAAGTGAAAGAGTAAGCATTCCTGCTCAAGAAGCCTATGTGCCTAACTCTACGGAGCCGGACACATCATCTTCTATGAATCGATTCACACCAGAATTCCTACGCGAGATTCAAGAAGACAAATGGGCTAAAGAAAGTGAAGTCCCTCCTCCTGTTGAACTTGTGGATGAGGCACATGACCAATTCCCACAAGACATCCCATCCATTTATGGAGAGCAGGAGAGTACCCAATCTCAAGAAAGATTAGACTTCGAGTCTAATTCTTTACAAGAACTACCCCATTTCACAGGCCCATGGGAAGCGAAGTCCACCTGCATGAGAGCACCTACAGTCATGGTAAGAAACGAAGATTCAGTCATACCTAGGAACACAGAGGTAGTGAAGAACACTAACGTGCAGTGCAATCTCAAGTTAGAAGAGCTACTCAAGGTTAGACCTGAATTATGGAAACATGTCGCCAAACAAGTACCAGAAGTATCCAAACCTCGTTCCCAGGTAGGATCCCATAGGACAGTGCCAGAAATTTCCTTGGATAAGATAGGAGATATGTGTGAAGGTGAAAGAAGGGAACACCTATCTTCCCATCACCTACCAGGAGTACACCACCAAGGCAATTTTGGACTCAGGTGCAGGAGTTGCAATTGCCACTACTTCCCTATGGAAGCGTTGGGGCAAGCCGGCACTCAGGCCAATGAGAATGAAATTGCAGATGGCCGATGGTCACATAGAGAGACCCCTAGGATTGCTAGAAGGAATAACTCTCACCACTTGTGGTGTCGAGTTTGAGCATACATTTGCTATATGTGACTTCAGCAAAAATCATGCCTATGAGATGATTTTGGGAAGACCATTTATGAGACAGTTGCAAGTGGTACAGGACTGAGGAACCAATTCTTTGTACCTGCAACACTTAGGTGTTACGACCAAAGTCAATCTCAAGGATTATTCTCATAGAGATGTCCCTCCTATCCAATGGAATCCCATCCATAGAGCCAAAGATGATACAGAATCGGTGCATTCCATAGGGTCAGGATCCTCATGGATGCATGAAGACACTCACTTATGGATGTGCAAAGTAGCAGTAGAGGAAGAGAAGAGAGAAAAGGCCAGAGAAATAGGTGCAAACGCAACTCATAGACCCATTCAAGACCCAGCCTATGCACCTGTAGTCTTTTCGGATGAGGAATTTGAACCTCACGGTTGGGCAGAAATCTTAGCAACAATGGACGTAGCCATCAATGAAGAACAATGGACACCTCACTGTGATGAGGATGGCTATGACATTTCAGTCTTCTCCATAGAGCCAATCATGGGAGAGGCAGTTCTAGAAGAATGCGAACCTAGCCCTGATGCATTTGAGGATGCAAGTGACTCCGATCTAGAGTCAATCATTATGGACCCACCATTTGCATCAGATGAAGAATACTTCCATGAAATGGAATGTCAACCCTAGAGGCATGGAGAGGTTACAAATGATGTAAGATTAGGAACACATGTGACCCCGAAGGAAGAAGGGAAGAAACGAAAGAAGAGAGAAGTCTCACCAAAAGAGGAAGAATCTTTGTTTGAGGTCCCAGAAAATTTTAAGAAGTATGAGATAGACGACAGGAGAGTCATGATAAGAATGCCTAAACGAGAGGCACAATCAGGAGAGGCCTATGATAACAAAGAAACTACCAAGAAAATAGTAGTGGCCCTAGAAGAAGGAGAGGAGAGATGCACGTACATAGGCCATGACCTAACAGAGGAAGAAGAGCATGCGTTAATTGCCTTGCTAAGAGAATACAGAGATGTATTCGCTTGGAGTTACAAAGATTTGAAAGGTGTTGACCCAGACATATGCTCACACACCATCCCCATGACTTCAGATGCCAAACCCTCTAAGCAAAAGCCCTATACATATAACGATAATTACGCTGCTAAGATCAAAGAAGAGATAGATAGACTGGTCGAAGCTGGATTTATCTATGAAATTGAGCACACTGAGTGGGTATCCCCCATCGTAGTGGTGCCCAAGAAGAATGGCAAGCTGCGTGTGTGCATTAACTTGAAGAAGGTCAATGCAGCCACAATTCGAGATAACTATCCACTTCCCATCACAGAACATCTCTTAGAAAGAGTAGCAGGCAAGGAAGTGTACAGCTTCCTTGATGGATTTTCGGGTTACAATCAAGTGGCCATAGCTCCAGAGGATCAGCATAAGACAGCCTTTGCCACAGAATGGGGCATTTTTGCCTTTAGAGTAATGCCATTCGGGCTTACCAACGCACCAGCCACCTTCCAGAGACTAATGTGCCATGTGTTTAAGGAGTTCTTGAGGAAGAATTTAGAAGTCTATGTTGATGATCTTTGCGCTTATTCCAACATTAGACATACCCATATCCCTGAACTCAGACAAATCTTTGACAAATGTAGAGAATACCAAGTCTGCCTAAACCCCGAAAAATGTGTTTTCATGGTCAGGCAAGGCAAGATTCTAGGACACATAGTGTCAAAGAATGGCATATCCATTGACGAAGAGAAAGTGAGAGCTATAGCAGAGCTACCTAGGCCAAAGAATGTCAAGGAAGTACAAGCTTTCATGGGGCATTGTGGTTATTACCGACGATTTATACACATGTATGCTGTCATTGCAAAGCCCATGTACGGACTTCTGACTAACTTTGAGTGGACGGATGAATGTGAGAATTCCTTCCAAGAGCTTAAACGAAGATTGTGTTCAACACCAATCTTGACCGCACCAGATTGGAATAAGCCATTCCATGTTCATGTGGATGCATCCAATTATGCTATTGGATGTGTGCTTGCACAACCTACTCGTGAAGGTAATATGGATCTTCCAATTGCCTATGCCAGTAGACAATTGAATGCAGCTAAACGGAATTACACCACTACAGAGCGAGAAGGATTAGGCATGGTATATGCAGTTAAGAAATTTAGACACTATTTGCTTGCAAATAAGTTTAAATTTTTTACTGATCATCAGGCATTGCTATACCTCGTAAACAAGCCATGCAATACTGGAAGATTAGTGAGATGGTTTCTCTTGCTAATGGAATATGATTTTGAGGTTGTGGTAAGGAAATGTAGGACTCATTTGAGAGCTGATCATCTTTCTAGGCTCACATCTGGAGAAGCCCCACAAGGAGTATCAGATGACCTTCCTGACGCTTACTTGTTTAATTTGGAAGTAGTGCCACAGTGGGCTAAGCCATTGGTACCAGTATTGACATATGGGCCTAACCATCCAGTGGTAAACACACAGAATAGAGAGGTTGTAAAAGCCCAAAAGTACCACATCATGGTAGGAAGCATGTACAAGCACACAGATCAAGGAATCTTGGCTTGTTGTGTAGAAGAGGATGAGTACGCTAAATGGTTGCAATTAGCACATGTAGGTGCGTTAGAGCAACACTACTCAAAGCAACAAACTTTACAGACCCTAAAGAGACTCGGAGTACATTGGCCAACTATGGAAGCGGATGTCCAAAAGTTGTGCAAGGAATGCCCAATCTGTTGCACTAAACCACCTGTGGAACACGCCACTCTTTATCAAGTGTCCATTGTGCCAGATTGGAGTGAACCTCTAGTATCCTTCCTAAGGACAAACACATTCCCTCCAGACATGACTCTGGCGAGGAAAAGGAGTTTAGAACAAGAAGCTCTGGATTACTCACTCATTGGTGATAATCTATATAAGCGTGGTAAAGATGGTTACCTGAGGCTATGTGTCCATGAAAGTGAATATCTGAAGATCTTGGAAACTGCTCACCAAGGTGTAGCAGGAGGACACTTTGGACCGGATCGGGTGATCAAGGCAATACTATTTGCGGGCTTCTGGTGGCCTACCCTTCACATGGATGCACATACCTATGTGAAACGGTGTGATGTCTGTCAGAGGACTCAGTATCCTATACGCAAAGATGAGATGCCACTGAAACCTATGATGGGTGGACGTGCGTTCTCTAAGTGGGGAATAGACTTCGTAGGTCCTATTAATCCCCCAGCTAAGGGTTCTCATGCGGAATACATCATTGTTGCATCAGACTATCTAACTAAGTGGGTAGAGGTAAAAGCTACGACAAAGAATGACGCTCAGACAACTGCTAAATTCTTGTTTGAAAATGTATTCACAAGAAATGGGCTACCTATAGAGCTTGTAAGTGATAGAGGCACTCACTTCTTGAACGAAGTGATTGAAAATCTACTCCAAGAATTCTTGGTAATACACAAGAAGTCGGCCCCTTATCACCCTCAAGCTAATGGACAAGCTGAGAGCACTAATAAGATCTTATGCAATGTACTGACGAAATTAGTTAACACGAAACGCTCTGATTGGGACAAACAGCTGCACCATGCTGTTTGGGCATACCGAGTTGCCTACAAAACGATACTCCAAGCCACCCCCTTTCAGATGGTATTTGGCCAAAACGCTGTGCTACCCTTGGACTTCTTAATACCTACGTTGAAAGGAGCACAAGAGCACGAATGGACGGGTCATGAGCTCTCCTCTAGGATCTTTGATCTTGAACAATTAGGGGAAACAAGACTGAGAGCCGCTGCACGAATATATGCAGCCAAGAAGAGACAGAAGGCATACTTTGATGCCCATGTGAAGGATAAGGGTTTGAAAGCAGGAGATCTAGTTTTAGTCTACACACTGAAACAACACGCGAGGAAGCTAGAAAAGAGAGGCTACGGACCTATGATCATCAATAGGATTTCCACGAGTGGAGTAGTACAACTAGCCACGTTAGAGGGTGATGTTCTCCCAAACTATATTAGCGGTTGCAGAGTCAAGTTGTATCAGGAACCCCTCACGGAGGAAATGCTCAGCCGACTCAACACTGCTAAGAAACGCAAAGAGGAACAAAAGCGAATTCGAGAAGAAGCTCAAGCAGAAGCTTTAGAACGCATCAGAAGGATGAAATTATGAAGGCAAGGTAGAGATCAGCCTAGAACAAATGACTATGCAGATCAAGGATATCATATGGCAATGTGTGAAGTCGCAGGAACAAGCTCACATAGGATAACTGATCGACGTCCTTTCATAACCTTAGATATAGGACAAGGAAAGAGTGCAAGGACCGTAAGAGCCTTGATTGACTCAGGTGCAGCCACTAGTGCCGTTAAATTGTCTTACTGTCAAGAGTTGCAGTTAACTGTCAATCCTGTGGAAGCATATCTCATAGGATTGGGAGGCGTGGAAACCCCTTGCATGGGCAAGGTGGAACTTCCCCTCTACATTCATGATGAGGCAATGACAGTTAAAGTACTAGTGTGTCAAGATGAGGACCTCACGGAACCCCTTGTCTTGGGTCAAGACTGGATCTATGACCAAGCAGCCAACTTAAACCTAAGAAGTGGACTTCTTCAGGTATGGGTCAATCATAGTCGAATCACGGTAGAGTTAGGTAATGGAGCACTCAAAGAACTAGGAAAGGCACAGACTCCTGGTCCCTCCAGGGGTACACATGAAGATGACCATGCTGTTCTTGTCCAAAACTATGTGTTGCAGAGGAATGATATTCTCAAAAAAGGAGACAGGGATGAAACGGAACTCCCTTCTTTTCCAAAGGCTAGAAGGAGGCAGCAACCAAAGGTGGATCAAAGGCAGAAGAAGCAGAGTACTACCTATGCCGGAAATCAAAAGTACCTGCGCAACAAAATGTCTCAGCAAGTAAACCAAGCGTGGGTGCGGAAAGGCGAACACCCGGTTGCCCTCCCGCCAACCACACGGGCAAAGCCTCTTATTAGTAACCAACAACACGACACTAATAAGAAGTCTTTCAGAAATTCTCCTGCTAATGTGAAATCTATTTGGGTGCCCAAGAAGTCGATGAAGGCTAGCCCACAATCAAGACAAATTTGGGTGCCTAAGGCTTGCTTGCGGGCGCAAATAGCTACGCCGAGGCCACAACCTATACAGCGTAACCCATTCATTCGCACAGCCAGCATTCACTCGTTTTCAACACTCAGGAAAACACCAAGGCCCATGAGCACGAGCAGAATCGCTTATAAACGGGTCCCTAAAAAGCCTCATTTTCAAGTCGATACACCTATAAAGCTCCCTAGAGTCTCTACGAAACCAAAAACAAAGCCCATCCACTGCATTTGGCAGCCTAAGACCTGTAATAAACCCCCCGACCCCAATTTGTAAATTCATCCCCACTTACTAACTTCATTAGTCTCCTAGGACTACCCAAGCATTAACTACACACACTGTCTTCGTGCACTTACTAACCATTAACTCACCATCTACCTCATGTTAATGTTGTAACGGGGACAACAACGGATTTATTCTGTCCATTACGATGTTAACACGTGGTTCTATATTCTCACAGAACCAACCAGCAAGCAGGGCCATGGCAGAAGCAGGAGGTACCAGTTCTCAAGCCGGATCTGGTGCACAGATTGTGGACATAGAAACACTCCTCCTCGAGCCACATCTCACCGCAAGGCCGCAAGAACTTCAAGCCGTGCATGTGCTCCCCATTCAGGATCCTCCTCAAGGGCACACTTCTCAAGTAGGTAAACACGCGCATTGGTTCAGTGATGTCGCTGGACCATTGGGCGATGGAACCTATTTCTGGGAAGCAGAATTGGAATTTAATGGCAAATGGGGACGATACCACTTTTTCACGCGCGAGTTTGAAAGCTATCAAAACGCCGAAGTCATGCGATCAGTTTGGATCAAAGCGGGTGTGGACAGTTATTTCAGGGCCCACTTACCAAAGCCGGATTTCTTACGATGTTCATATCTTATCAGTACCATCACACCAAGCAGGGCCAAAGGAGGCGACAGCACCTTTGTGTTGCCATCACTGCTGCCGGGTCATGAGCTTAAAAGATTCAAGTTGACCCTTAATCTGGTACGGGAAGCGTTGGGCATGTATGGCATGCACATCCCCATGGAAAAGGAAACAATGGTTCCAGGTCAAATGAAACACAAAGATCTGAATAAGTTGAAGGATATGGTAGCGATGACACCTACCATTGCGCTTCACCTGCGGACCATCATGCAACATTTTGCTTTCCCCGCCCAGGAAAGATTCACAATGCCTCCAAAGAAAATTTGGTTCAGCTTGTATCTGGCAGAGACGGAAGGCCTTCCCATCAATGTGCCACACTGGATCATAGATCAGATCCACCTAGCCCATCAAAGGTGGAACAAGAAGCAGAAAAATGTGCTTCATGGATGTTGCGCTCTGACAAAGATAATCTATCGATGTCTGGCCTATGACGTGCCTATTCAGAGGGCACTCATATGGCCCCGCGCCCAGGAATTCCAGAGAAGACTCTCAGCAGCAGGTCCCCCATCAAAGAAGATGAGGGGGGGAGTACAATTACCCTGTGCTCAACCAAGGGGAGCTACCACTACACCAGAAATTACGCCTCCCCAGACACGACGCGTTAGGCCATTCACAATCCGGCTACCAAGGCCGAGCACAGATGGGCCTAATCTGGTATTCCCACCCATCCCATCAGATATGGAATTCCCACAGGGTTTTACTCTAAATGATCTCACGGATGAAAAAGTAGCCCGATTGATCTATGATTCTAATCTCGAGACGGAAACAGAACGTACTCAGGAACCACAACCCCAGACAACGACAGCAGCCCCCACCCGACCCGAAGTGGTAGAAGTCGACGTAGAGGAACAAGAGGTAGAACAAGAGGAAGAAGCCTACGAGGAACAAGAATATGACGAGCTTTCAGAGCTGGCAAGTGCCCCTGCGTATTTGGCACAAATCAAAAGACTATATCGAACCATGCAACTGGTTCAAGAACAGCATAAGATGTCACTGGAATCGGGCAAGAAACTCATGAACCAGTTGCTAGCTGAGGAAGGTGTGGACGAGTTGTTCATTGAGTCCATAAACCTTCATGCCGACGCAGTAGGAGTGGATGAGGCCATCCATGAGGCGATGGCCTACATTCACAGATTTGAGAAAAGGGTTCCCGTTTGTCCCAGGAGGTCCGGGAAACAAATTCATATAAATGTATCAGCACCAGGAGAGACAACGCAAGCAGACGAATATCAGGAAGCACCACTGTCACCACCATCCCCACCTCGCACTACACAATTCACTCCACCACAGGACACTAGCACCACCATGTCCACTACCACCACCATTGTCATGGGAATCCCACTCTCTCCGGGAATCCAATTCGGGGGAGTCACCATGCCCACTTTCACCACTCTGTTCACTGACGTCACATCCACTCCACCCACGATCCCCATCTACACTGTCACTCAAACAATTGACACTATGGAAACATCTCCTGCCACAGCACCGCTCCCTCCCCCCATGCCACCTTCATCTCCCATACCCCCTCCACCCACATCTCCACTTGCATCCACATCATTCACAACTCCCATCCCCGCCCCCACTCCCCCTGCATCTTCACCCCTCCCAGCATCATTTAATGTAAATAGTATATTTATAGCATTAAATCAATGTGTATATCAGCTTCAGAATGAGTACAGAGCTCTGGACGGCCGGTATCAACAACTGACAACACACCACCAAAACTTACAAAGGCAATTTCACATTCTACAAGAGGAAAATGTAGAAGTGAATCAACGCTATACAACGCTTGAGCAGGCTCACCAAACACTATTGGAGGCACCACAACCATCAACAGAATCAGGTGTCAAACAACTAGAAGCTTTGCTCGAAGTATACTAGGCCGATAACCTACGAGTCAGACGCAACTTGGCGCTACTACGGAAACATATGGCCACAGCACTGGAGGAGAACAAAAGACTGCAAAAACAAAATGAAGAGAATCTGGAAGCGACAATGGAAGGCTCCCCTCACGAGATCGATCCAGAGCAGTTCAAAGCAGTTCCCACGGAGACGATGGAAACCATTTTGGAAAGCTATGCAGATCTCCTGGAAGCCCATGATGACTTGGAAAGAGCGCGTGACACACTTCAGAGTAGACTTAAGGAACAGGAGGAACAACCGAAGAGTGTCCCATCAACCTCCACCTCAGACGAAGTAAAGGCCTTAACTGAGCAAGTAGCAGAGTTACAGCAGAGGTTACTGACATAGGAAAGGCAGCCATCTCCAGTGATCGAACCAGAGCAAGAAGAGTTGGTCCCTATTGAGGTCGATGATTCGTACGAGGAACCATATGTTCCTATGCCAATGCCAGGCGGGCGACAAACCTCAGAGGGACTAGACACATTGGAAGTGGAAGCACCTGAGTGGCTTCAGACACTGGAAAGGATAGCGAACACCCACGAAGAACGGGTGGCCATTCAGATCCAATCACTAGCAAACTTAGAAGACACTGTCATAAAGTCTGAATACTTCAGAAGCATGTCTCACCATAGATGGATCGGCACCAATAATGACCAGTATGTGCCATTCTGTATACTTTTAGCCGATTACAATGCGGAGATTCAACGGCAATGTGGCAAGCCTCCCACATTTGCTACACAATTTGGTCCAGATGATATACCGGAAAGTGCTCAGCGTGGGTCCATCCATCAACCCACCTGGAGAATCAGGCTATTGGAAACGTATCCTGAAATGGTCCGAACCTGGAACAACATGTCGTTGTTTATCAAATACAATCCTTGTTACATTCCAGTTCTTCGAAGACGCACTTGGCCTGAATTCACTATTGCCGTCAGAGACATCAAAGCCTGCGCAAAATGGTTGAATTATGTTTATCTGGCACCTCCACGAGGACCCCCCACAGTCAACTATATGATTTCTACAATCCGTCACTGGAGTATTCGGCTACGCAATAATCCTGATGTGATGGCCCAGATGTGCATGAAAATATTTGAATTAATGCTGATCACTTTTAGGACGTTTAAGAACATTAAGGATCCTCACTTCTCAGGTGCAGGCTTTGTGACAGGAAACCACGATCTAGTGTACGATATGAGTACCACCCCATCCATTGAAGTAATATATGCTTGGCACGCCAGAATCAAGTACCTCCCAGCCTTCTTTAAACAGACATTTGAGGAGATGTTCATCACAGGATTCTGGGAATATCACTCCGAAATCTTTATACCCAGACCATCACATCTCCTCCAATTATTTGCTGTGGAGAGAACTATTTACTCAGAACAATTGAGGGTGCCTCATCCAGATGTTCCTAGACCTGTGAATCGGGATGATTTGCTCACAGATCTAGCAAGCGGCTTGCGACTCGAAGAACACCACCTAGCCTCCGATGTCGTCCAATACTATGTTCAAAAATCCTCTAGACAAGGGTCTGTCAGGGGCGACAGACGCGAGAGTGGGGGGGGTGTTGGCAGCAGTCAGGGAACCGAAGGAGCCACAAGACGAAGAGAGTCAGAGCGAAGGGATAGCACAAGCAGACATGGCAGTCAAAGAAGATCTGGCAAATAGGCCAATAATTTTCCTCATGAAGAAGCAAGTATGAGCATTCACGCAAATCTAGCACTTAGGCAACCCTATAACTTTTCAAAAACCTTGCCAAAGCTAGTCAAAAACTATAAAAGGAGCTAGAGAGCTCATTTTTGAGGTGAGATTGTAATTGAAACAAACTAGTAAGAGCTCCTTGAAAGTAATCTAAGAACTCCATTGATTCCCACTCTTTGTCTTGCCGTGTGTGCGCGTGTGTGTGTATGTGTGTGCATGATTGTGTGCTTCTCACTCACGCACTTGTGCCGCCACTTGCTCGAGGTCTTCATACCATCCTCACGTCTTTCCGGATTGACATTAAAGGAGGTGCTACTCATCACTGAGCTACAAGCCCCCACAAGAACCTAATGCTAACTCGGGATCCGATCCGAGTGAAAAAGAAAGATGAATCCAAGAAAAGAAAGGACAAAGCTCCCTCCCGCAAAGAGGGCTCACTACGACAATGATCATCATCTCGTTAAATGCTAGAGGGCTAACCAACCCCTCAAGAGCGATCATCATTGGTCAATGGCTTCGCGACATTAGCCTAAACCCAGATTTTATATGTATTCAAGAGATTAAAATTGACGGAGAAGACCTCCAGAAACGGCTTAGACATGTCTCCTCGACCCATGTTTGGATTTCAACGGCGCATCAGCGGGGGTCCGGTGGAACGGTAATCGGTATTAATCAACTCTGGTTTGAAAATCTTGAGAGCTCCATTGAAGATGAATGCCATCGATGGATTGCTGTTTCTTTCAGTGCTCCCTTTTGTTTTACTTTAGTTTCTTTGTATGCCCCTAATGGGGAGTTAGAGAGACTTAACACTTGGGCCTCCTTGGACTCGCTCCCCCACAACGTGCTTATTTGTGGTGACTTCAACATGGTAGAGGACCCTATGGACAGATGGATGGGCAAGGGTAGGGTCATCGATAGTCGGGAGAAAGAAACGTGGGACAAAACTAAACTACACTTGGATTTGGTCGAATTCAAAGACTCGAAGGGCTTTTCTTGGTCAAATCTCCAAGCAGGCGAGGACCTGAGGAAAGCTAGACTTGATAGATGCTACATTTCTCAGAGTTTTACTCATCAGTGGGGCCACCCTTCCCTCTCACAACGCACCGACCTCACCATCTCTGATCACTACCCGATCGTCATCACTTTTCAACCCCCCACCAAGATCCGTAAGGCTCCGTGGTTCCATGCCAGTGTGCCCTCCTTCTCTCTCCCCTCCGTCTATCAAGAAATTTCTGATGTGTGGAAGGAGGCATTCGCCTCTGGCTTGTCCCCAGCCAAGTGTTGGAGAAGTGCGGTCGATAAGTCACGACAGATCATGATTAGATCCAGGAAGATGCTAGAGACTATGCGGCGGGCTCGTAGAGAAGCTCTATATCATAGACTCTGGCGGCTCGAGGAGGAAGTGAACAAAGGAAAATCTCAAGCTCAGAAAGGACTTCGAAAAATCAGAGCGCTGCTGAGATACGAGGAAGAGATACAAAGGAAAAATTTGCAAATTTTCTTCAAGGAGTGGTGGGCTGGCAAAGCCGACAAACCCACCAAAGAGATGTGCCGTATCCTCAAAAGGAAACACAACAGAGAATCGATCCCCTTATTGCTAGACACAAATGGCAATGTATGCAATACCGAAGAAGATAATTTTGGGATCATTGAAGGGCACTTCACGAGACTCCTGGGGACCTCAAACCCCCTCTCCCACCATAGAAGGGACTGTATGGCTGCCATATCTAGGGTTTCCCCCCACAGGATACCACCCAACCTTCACTCTCTGCTTCATGCCTCTATCTCTGAAGCCGAAATCATTGAGGTCATTGATGCCCTCCCCTCAGGTAAAAGCCCGGGACCCGACGGGCTCACTAATGAGTTCTTTAAATCCTTCAAGTTGGTGGTTGCCACCCCTCTTCGTTTGGTTTGGCAAGAGGCACTCAAGTTTGGCGCGCTTCCGTCTTGTCTCAACAATGGCATTATCAAGTTAGTACACAAAAAAGGGGAAAAGAACAGAATAGAGAACTGGCGTCCCATTACAATGCTGCAAACAGGATACAAGATCATCGCCAAAGTCATTGCCAACAGAATCTCTTGCCACTTGAGAGCGTGGTTAAGCGAGGACCAAAAAGGTTTCATCAAAGGCAGGTCAATTTTGGAAACCATTATAGATATCTGGGAAGGTCTTGAATTTGCAAATGAGTCTAAACAAGAAGTAGTTTTCCTCAAGATCGACTTTGATAAAGCCTACGACAGGCTAGAATGGGACTATATTCTACAGTCGCTACAAGATCTTGGATGTAGTCAGAAATTCACCAAGATGATCGCGACCCTTCTCGGAAACGCATCGACCCAAATTAACATTAATGGAAATCTTTCAAAGGTGATCAAACTTAGAAGATCTATTAGACAAGGGTGCCCATTGGCTCCCCTTCTCTTTGCCATTGCCACGGAAGGGCTTAGCAGGCTGGTGGAGCATCAGGTGGAAGCTGGTAACATTAAAGGCCTTCGTTTGCCGCATGACCACAGTCAGATCACCATGAGACTTTTTGCCGATGATATGAACGCTTTTGTGCACAATGATAGTACCAACCTTGAGACGTTTTGGAAGTGTCTTGCTACTTTTTGTGAAGCCTCTGGTTCCATAATCAACCACTCTAAGACCGCCTTTAGAGCTATTGGTGGGTCACAGCCCGACCTTCTCATTGATCATGGCTGTCAAATCATTCCGCAGGGCCAAATTTTTCAGCTTCTTGGGATTCCCTTGGGGTTTGGCGTCTCTATGGAACAACGGTGGAACTGGGTGCTTGCCAAACTCGAAAACAAGCTTAACTATTGGAGAGGTATGCAAATCAATCTTGCTGGTCGTGCTATGGTTATCAACACGTTCCTCTTATCATCTACCATTTATTTCCTTTCTTGTTGGAGACCGAAAGAGCATGATCTGTCCAAACTGGATAGTATTTGTAGAAACTTCCTTTGGACGGGCGACCACAATAGGAGGGGGGTGCCTAAAATCAAATGGTCCATCTGCACCAGCCATAGAGATAGTGGGGGACTTGGTATCTTGGACATTGGGTGCATGGCTAACAAACTGTCGGCCAAATGGATGATTAAGGCTTGGTGCAACGGGGAGGCCTCGTGGGCCAAGCTGATCTTCAGAAACAAGAATGAGTTGGCGCTCATGGGTTTCCCAAATTGGAAGAATCTTGACATCTTGACCTTGCTGTTTTCCCCGATCCCCGTCTTCCCGAAAGGCTCTAATCTGGTGTGCTCCCTTTGGAAGAGTTGGAATAAAGTCAAAAGCTTCACAAGAATAAGTGAAGACAGGAAGTGGGCTGCCGGTATCAGACAAAACGACTCTATCTGGTTTCCGATCCATGGCATCCGGAGTGTGGAATCTTGGAACATTCAAAATGCCAAGAAGCTATGGAACAAAGGCTTCAAAAAATGGAAACATCTCTGGAAACAAGACACCAACCGCTGGATCAACTTTGAGGATATTGACCCTAGCATCAACATTTCGCATGAAGAATGGAACACTTTGCAAAGCAGATGTCTTGCCTGGGACCGACACAAAGTTCACCTTCTCATGGGACACGACATGTCGAGCTCGCTTGGTCTCAAATGGCACAATGGGAATAGCCTATCAAAAATCCCGAACATCAAAGAAACGATCGACTATCAGGTTAACCTCAACAAAAAGTGGTGCCTGTCATGGACGCAACTTCGGTGGGACATGAAGTTCATGGCTATCTGGCACCCCCTCATAGAAATCAAAAAGTCTGTCCTCTTATGGCAAATTCTTCATCATGGAATCTGGACCAACCTTAAGGCTAGCAAAATTTGTGGGATCCCTCCCTGGTGCAAACGCTGCCACCGGTCTATCGAAGATGTTTCACACATCTTCTTTACCTGCCCCAACTCCAACAGACTCTGGTAGGTGGTTGGAAAGAGAATTAGACTTCAAAAACGTCTCAATTGGCAGCAAGCCCTGCTGGGAGAAGCGATCGGCTGCTCCGCGACTCTCTGGAACGCCATCAGAGGGGAGGTCCTATGGAAAATCTGGCGGGAAAGATGTGCTTTCAACTTCGGTGACTCCCCCAAGGAGTGGTCAATTGAGAAATCGCTGTTCCTCCTTGGCAAAAGGATTGTCAACTGTAAAAAATCCCCCCCCTTTAGGCATCATCAAGTACTCCTTTTGATCGATAACAAGCTTAAACCCAAATGGGCCCCACATGAGGGTGATGAGAGGGTAATTAACCTTCTTTGTAATGTCATCTAAGCTCTGTAAAAGCTTCCCCTGCTTTGTGGGATTTGGGGGGTCCCGTGGGCACTAGTCCCCTTCTCTTGTACTTTTCTTTATTTAATTCAAGTCCGGGAGAGTAGGCTATTGCCGAACTTCCTTTATATTAAAAAGATGCTAAACCCTCTTGTTTTGAAGATGCAATTGGAAATGCAGATTGGAAGAAAGTACGGATGAGGAGATGGCAGCACTTTATGGAAATGATACATGGAAGCTGGTTCCATTTCTGCAAGGAAAGAAACCCATAGGGCTGCAAGTGGGTTTACAAGGTAAAGCACAATATTGATGGTAGCATAAGCAGGTACAAAGCACGGTTGGTAGCAAAAGGATATGCATAGACTTATGGCATTGATTATGAGGAAATATTCAGCCATGTAGCTAAAATTTCTATTGTCAAAACACTTGTTGCATTAATGACAACAAAAGGATGGACTTTGCATCAAATGGATGTGAAAAATGAATTTCTACATGATGAGTTACAAGAAGAAGTTTACATGGAGCAACCATAAGGATATGAAGATTAAAAGCACCCAAAATATGTTTGCATGTTGCAAAAGGCTTTTTATGGGCTTAAACAAGCTCCTCGTGCTTGGCATGCAAGGATTGCTGACACTAAAAGGAATACGGGCGCATAGCGACAGTTAAGGCGACACAATTTCATAGCTATAAAATTGCAAAACGCGTCGCAGTGAGCGTCACGCACGGACCGTCGATTAAACGACGAGCCAAATGACGTTTTTCTAGTATATGCAAAATTGTTGTTTTGCCTAAGCTCTATCTTATTGTCTCTCTCTGTCTCTGTTTCTCCCTTTCTACGTCTTTCTCTCTTTGAATTCTCTCTCTCTCTCTTCTCTCTCTCTCTCTCTTTATTGTAGGTTATTCAAGAAGCTAACCAAGCAAAAAGTATGGCTAACTATTGTTAGTACAATTTCTATTCTTTGTATATAATTTGAATTGTGTTATTTTCATTAGATAGCATAATGACACTTATTGATATGCACATATACACTTATACATGATGAAGATGCACGTTCACACATATACACATATTGGCTCCACATACACACACATATATACACACAGATACATGTGCACATACACTTAGCCATACAGACACATACACATGCATATGCACAAACATTTCTACAACCACATAAAATGACTTACATGCATGCATTATTGCATATATATATATATATACACACATACACACATTAACATATACTTAAATACATGTATATGCACATCCACATGGATGCACATTCACATGCATGCACATGGATGCAACTGGAAATGCATCCACATACACATGCATGTTTCATACATATACACATGCATATACATACATATACACATATATAAACATATATATGCACATACATACACACACATATACACATGCACACACACATGCACATACATACATATACACATATACATGCACATACACACATATACACATAGAGTTACACATATACATGCACATACATATAAAAACACATACACATGCACATGCACATACTCATATACACACATATACACTTAAACATGCACATGCACATACATACATATACACACATACACATGCACATACATACATATACACACACATACATATACACTTACATACACACATATGAATCAATTATATAATTAAAGTATTAAAACACATGCTTAATATAAACATTAATAACAATCAATAGAACAAAACTCTTTATTACTTAGTACCATACACAAAATTCAAAACATAACTTGAAAAAAAAAAACACACACACACACACACACACACATATATATATATATATCAATGTAAATACATATGATCCAATGTCATAATCAAGAATCCTAATCATCATCATCATGATCATCATCATCATCAGCAGCATCATGATCATCCTGATCATCCTCATCCTCATCATCATGATCACCATATGACGATCGAGATCATCCCTCCTGTGTCTGTCTCTCCACCTCATCCATATCTTCCTCTCCATAATACTTCTGCATTACATATAACAAACATAAATAAGTAAAACAATTAAACCATTCATAAAAATAAAATTAATATATAAAATTTAATAATACTCACAAAGGCATCCAGATGATCTCGCATATACTCGCTCAAACGCCGATATCCAAAATGTGTAGCATACTCGATCACATGTTTTGTAGGATATTGGCCATAACCCTCTTGCTCCATTGAAATAAATAAAAAAGATTAGTTTCTTGCATTTTAACTAAAATAAAAAATATGCTCACAATAACACATATACTTAAAAATGTAGCTATAAAACCATGATGGCCCATTTGGCTTAGGTGCGATGTGTGGCCCGACTCCACTCTCTTCTTTGCAGCAACCTCTTTATTTAAGAAAAAAGAAATATATAAATTAAATTTAAAAAATTACTAAAATATATGAAAATTATAAATATAAACTATTAATTTGTATACCTTCTGCTGAGGAAATGACTCCTGAAGACGTAGTTGTCTATGAAAAAACTGCCACATCTCAGGTGGTATGTTAGGTTGCCTCTTATTTTTTTCCACCATACAATATCTCTTGTTAATTTAATCTCAAACAGAAAAAAAAATCAGAATACATACACATATATATACACACATACACATACACATACCCACATACACATATACATGAAAACATATACACATACATATATGCATACATATACATATACATATATGCATACATATACACATATACATACATATAATATAAACACACATATACATATCTACATATATACATACACACACATGCATGCATATACACTCATTCATACAAAATACATGCATTTATCCCACAATAATGTGTATTTGTGTATATGTGAATATGTGTGTATGTGTATATGTGAATATGTGTGTATGTATAAATATGTATCTGTGAGTTTTTTGTGTATGTAAATAATCAGATTATTAATATCAAATACCATTATTTGTAGATTCTGATCAATCAGATGGAGCTCCACCACCGTCTCCTCATCGTGCAACGACTATATACTATAAGTATATCAAACATTTAATTTTAAATATATTTGATGGATACATAACTTATATATTTTTTTGTTTCTTATTATAATCAGATTCTGATCAATCAGAGGGTAGTCCACTACTTCCTATCCATGCAACGACTTCACATGTGTCCTCCGATAGCTATTATGATGAATTTTACTATCAAGAGCATATTATATGTTGGTGTAACTCTTGTTATGGCACGTATTGAAGACGACGATTGGAATGTATTGAACATGAGGCAGAGTATGGTAATTTTGAGCATGCACCATCACATCGTCAATGTGATAATGCTTGGGTATGTATTTTTTATATAAATTAATGTCATTATTTTATTTTAAAAACCATATATAAAATCAAATTACTATTGATATACAGGAATACTTGCTCGATGATGATGATGATGATAATTTTTCTCATAATGTTAATATACCTCGTACACGTCGTGGACTTTCTATTCATCATTTACAAGCAGAGGTTTCTAGAAATCCTCTACCTCCTGGTTTAGAGACTAAAATGGCTAGATATTATCCATTGCCAGCTCGTGATCGTTCTCTAGTACAAACATATGATAGAAGAAGATATGGAGGATGGAATAGAGGACCACTTCCTTTAGATGGAGAGGTTTTCAACTTTTGGGGTAATCGCTATATGATTGCTCCATCCACTATTACTAATGTTGGTCGTGGTCTCTTTATTATAGAGGATTTGTATGTGCCTCCGAACTCTGAAGTCACTCTTATGTCATTTTGTGGTCCTATATATGGATGGGGAGATTGACATCGACTTTCACGTTATGCTCAAAGCATGAGTACTTATGGAATATGCTTGAACACAACATCCCTTACTAGTATAAGGATTTTACATCCAGAAAATAAAAGATTATATATTGATGGAAGACCTTACACACACGGAAATATAGCAGGCTTAATAAATAGTAGTTGAGGGTTACATAATAGCTCAAGGAATAATTGCACATTTGAGGAGTGTGAAAATAGTCATGAATCACCATACATGAGTAGAGATGTATCAAGATACATAGTTGTTAATGCTATTACTACATTACATGCAGGTGATGAACTATTAGTGAATTATGGACTATTAGTGAATTATGGACTATTAGTGAATTATGGATGGCGTAGACCTCCAAGAGAGCACCTTTTAGCTAGAGAGAATAAATTTTTTCTATCCATATTTAATAACTTATATGTTTAATTTTATGTTTAAAGTTTACTTTTTATTCATTTATTGAAGACTAATGAATTTTATTTATATGTGTAGATTCCAACGTATGATGTTGATGATATTCCTCCACACCATTCACAATTGCCGGTAAGACCTCATTTATCAGAAGCTTCTATGAGAAGGGTACGCAAAAGTGAGCTTGTGCAATATGCAAGGTTGAAAGATCTATATTCAAAAGAAGATAAAGTACAAGATTTGTGCGACAATGATGAAGATGATGGCATGATAGATTTTATTGAGGATTGGTATCAAAATGACAGTGAGAGCATTGACATTTCTAAAAATGAGAAATATCTTCGAGAGGAATGTCTAAGCATGTATATGAAGGAAGTCGTTTGACACAACTAAGTGCGAGCTTACTTATTCTCAATCTTCAAAATCGTTTTGGATGGAGTAATGTATCTGTTTCGACAGTATTAAGGTATAATTTTCAATTTTCTATATATATATATATATATATATATATATATATATATATATATATATATATATATATATATATATATATATATATATATATATATATATATATATATATATATATATATATACATGCATATATAAACATACACATAATATACATGAATGTATACACACATATAAACATACACACACATATACACACATACATATGTTATGAGAGTAAGGTCAAATTATACATACCTGTATCGAATGAAGATGTTTTGTCCATCTAGCCTTTAGAATTGTCCACCCAACCTTTATAATCTTCTTGACACATATGTTTCTCCTATTTTAGTCGACCTAATACCTGTGCTGCTAATTCTTTTTAATACAAATATTGAGTAGCACTTACCAAGGTATGCGTGTATAATTGTGTATGCATGTATAAGTATAGATTTATGCATGTAGGCATGTATATGTGATGTGTACATGTATATATGTATATGTGTCTATGTGTAAATGTGTACACATAAATATGTATGCATGTATATATATATATTTATGTGTGCATGTAGGCATGTATATTTGATGTGTACATGTAAAAATGTATGCATGTATATATATATATATATATATATATATATATATATATATATATATATATATATATATATATATATATATGTGTGTGTGTGTGTGTGTGTGTGCATTTAGGCATGTATGTGTGATGCATAATATAGCTACTCCATTTTATATTTATGTATGTGTATCTACATGATGTGTATATATATTTATATATATTATGATCCTCGTTTATTCGAGTAGCTATATATTGCATAAGGTTGGGAGGAGAGACATCCCTCTAGTAGGACATCAGAGGAATAGATGCAATGTGTACATATACTTCAATCATATGGCGAAAAGGTTGAATTAGAGTTTTTAAATTAGGGGTTTTAGAACCCTAATATCAAAATTAGTGTTTTCAAATCAAGAATTTTGAAATAGGATTTATTTATTTATTTGTGGGTATGCATGTGTTGGGTATGTATGTGTATCTATATGTGCGTATGCATGTGTTATGTGTGTGTGTATATGCATGTGTATATGTATATATGCATGTAAATATGATTATATGAGTCTATGTGTGTGTACACATGATTATGCATGTGTATGTGTATGTGTCTATGTGTATTCATTATATGTGTGTAACTGCATGCATGTGTATGTGTGTGTAAAAATTTTCATGTATGTGTGTGTATGTGTATATGTGTGTAAATGTGCATGTATGATGTATATGTGTGTGTATGCATGTATTTGTACCTCTAGTCTCACTCTTTTCTCTCTCTCTCTCTCATATACATACATACAAACATAAACACACATACTCATATCCACATATATATACATAAAAGCAATGCGTACCGTGCATTATCGCGACGATGAGCCATAAGTGTCCACATCTCTTTAAGACACCACTTATGCGACCATCCTCTCCCAAACTCTGTCTCAAGTGAACTAAGTACATATTTTTTTTCCCTCTCATCATGCTCACTACAAAAATAAAAAAAATCATGCAAATAAAACATAAGATATTTATTTCAATTTATATGTAAAATTTATACTTACTTTCATGGTAAGTGGACAAGGCGCAGGTAAGAGTCGCATAATGCCCGCATTCTTCTCTTGAACTCCAATCCGTTCTCTATGTACACAATGTTCCCCTCTGGCTCTATATCGCACTCTAGCCCTAAGGTGCCTATGCATGTCCTCATAGGCAACTCTGCTCTGCTATCATGATGTGGAGGTGGCATAGGTGTCCTGAAAATATATAGATAAAAATAAATAAAAATATGTGTTATAATATGAAAAAAACATACCTATCAGCACATAGTTGTCTTCTTGCATGTGGAGCCGTAGAAGAGCCCTCCTCTGATCTTTGGGTAAGCATCTGGATCGTATAATCCAGCTCATCATTAGGCATCTCTGAGTACTTATGCATCATGACCCCTAGAGTATCAGAAGGAACTTTTGCTCTCATAAAACTTTTTATGAGAGTGAGTTTCGCCTTTCTCTCTCTACTAAGATCCATAATACCTAACATATAAAACAAAATGGGTTAGAAATCAATATATATACGTGTACATATGTATGTGTGTATATTTGTATGGTGTATATGTGAGTGTGTGTATGCATGTAAACATGTATGTATGGATATGCATGTGCATTATGAATGCAAATGTATACATGTGTGTATGTCTGTGTGTATGCATGTAAGTATCTATGTATGCATATGCATTATGTATGCATATGTATGCATGCATGTGTATGTGTCTCTATGTGTGTGTATGCATATATATGTGTGTATGTCTCTATGTGTCTATCTATGCATATATATGTGTCTGTGTCCATGTGTGTGTATGTGTGTGTGTTTATGTGTGTGTGTGTATCTGTGTGTGTCTGTGTGTATATACGTGTGTATCTGTATATATGTGTCTATGCATTTGTATGTATGTGTGTAAATGTGTGGATCTGTGTATGTGTCTGTGTAAGTGTGTATGTGTGTATGTGTGTGTATACATGTGTGTCTATGTGTGTATATATGTGTGTGTATATATATATATATATATATATATATATATATATATATATATATATATATATATATATATGTATGTGTGTGTGTGTGTCTATATGCATTGTATGTGTGTGTGTAAATGTGTGTGGATGTGTGTATGTGTGTGTGTAAGTTTGTATGTGTCTATGTGTGTATGTGTTTGTTTATATATGTGTTTGTGTATCTCTGTGTGTGTAAGTTTATATGTGTGTATGTGCATGTGTCTATGTGTGTAAGTGTGTGTGTGTGTGTGTGTCTATGTGTGTATGTCTGTGTGTATGCATGTATAAGTGTTTCCGTGTATGTGTGTGTGTCTATGTGTGTGTGTAAAATTGTGTATATATGTGTGTATGTGTATATGTGTGTATGTGTCCATGTGTGTGTATGTGTCTATGTGTGTATGTGTATGCATGTAAGCATATATCTATGCATATTCATGTGCATTATGTATGCATATGTATGCATGTGTGTGTATGTGTGTGTATATATGTTTCTATGACTGTGCATGCAGGTATGTATGTATGCATATGTGTGTGTGTATATGTGTGTATGTATATGTATGCATGTAAGTATGTATGTATGCATATGCATATGCATTATGTATGCATATTTATGCATATGTATGCATGTATGTGTATGTGTGTGTATGTCTCTTTACGTGCGTGTGTATGTGTGTGTGTGTCTCTCTATGTGTGTGTGTGTGTGTCTATGTGTGTATATGTATCTGTGTGTATGTGTGTATGCATGTAAGCATGTATGTATGCATATGCATATGCATTATGTATGCATATGTATGGATGTGTGTGTGTGTGCATGTGTGTGTATGTCTCTCTACGTGTGTATGTGTGTATGCATATGTATGCATGTGTGTGTATGTGTGTGTATGCATGTAATTATGTATGTATGCATATGCATATGCATTATGTGTGTATGTGTCTATGTGTGTACGTGTGTGTGTCTATATGTGTATGTGTGTGTAAATCTATGTGTATATGTGTGTGTATGTGTCTATGTGTATGTATGTGTCTATGTGTGTGTATGTGTATGCATGTGCATTATGTATGCATATGTGTGTGTATGTGTCTATGTGTGTGTATGTGTATGCATGCATCTATGCATATGCATGTGCATTATGTATGCATATGTATGCATGTGTGTGTGTATGCATGTAAGTATGTATGTATGCATATGTATATGCATTATGTATGTATGTATGTGTATGTCTCTCTATGTGTGTGTGTATGCATATGTGTGTGTATGTGTGTTTGTGTGTCTATGTGTGTATGTGTATGTGTGTATGTGTGTATGCGTGTATATGTGTGTGTATGCATGTAAGCATGTATGTATACATATGCATGTGCATTATGTATGCATATGCATGTATGTGTGTATATGCGTATGTGTGTGTATCTATATATATGTGTCTGTATGCATGTGTATGTGTGTGTGTAAATGTGTGTGGATGTGTGTGTGTGTGTAAGTGTGTGTGTGTCTGTGTGTGTGTGTATTTGTGTGTATGTGTATGTGTGTGTGTCTATGTGTGTGTGTCTATCTATGTATATACATGTGTATCTATATATATGTGTCGGTGTGCATGTGTATGTGTGTGTGTAAATATGTATGGATGTGTGTGTGTAAGTGTGTATGTGTCTATTAGTGTGTATGTGTTTATGTGTGTGTATGTCTATGTGTGTGTATGTGTCTATGTGTGTGTATGTGTGTATGTGTATGCATGCATGTATGCATATGCATGTGCATTATGTATGCATATATGTATGTGTATGTGTGTGTATGCATGATGTATGCATATGTGTGTGTATGCATTAAGTATGTGTATGTATGCATGTGCATTATGTATGCATATGTGTGTGTATGCATGTAAGTATGTATGTATGCATATATGCATATGCATTATGTATGCAGATGTATGCATATATGTGTATGTGTGTTTATGTCTCTCTATGTGTGTATATGCATATATGTGTGTGTATGTGTGTATGTGTGTGTGTATGCATGTGTATGTGTGTGTATGCATCATTATGTGTGTATGTGTCTATGTGTGTGTGTGTCTATGTGTATGTGTGTGTGTCTATGAGTGTGTATGTGTTTATGTGTGTATATGTGTCTATGTGTGTGTATGTGTCTATGTGTGTATGTGTATGCATGTATGTATGCATATGTGTGTGTATGTGTGTGTATGCATCATGTATGCATTATGTATGCATATATGTGTGTGTATGCATTATGTATGTGTATGTATGCATGTGCATTATGTATGCATATGTGTGTGTATGCATGTAAGTATGTATGTATGCATATGCATATGCATTATGTATGCATATGTATGCATATATGTGTATGTGTGTGTATGTCTCTCTATGTGTGTGTATGCAGATATGTGTATGTATGTGTGTATGTGTGTGTATGTGTATGCATGTGTATGTGTGTGTATGCATCATTATGTGTGTATGTGTTTATGTGTGTATATGTGTGTGTATATGTGTGTGTATATGTGTGTGTGTATGTGTGTGTGTCTATGTGTATGTGTGTGTGTCTATGAGTGTGTATGTGTTTATGTGTCTGTATGTGTCTATGTGTGTGTATGTGTGTATGTGTATGCATGTATGTATGCATATGTGTGTGTACGTGTGTGTATGCATTATGTATGCATATGTGTGTATATGAATTATGTATGAGTATGTATGCATGTGCATTATGTATGCATGTGCATTATGTATGCATATGTGTGTGTATGCATTACGTATGTGTATGTATGCATGTGCATTATGTATGCATATGTGTGTGTATGCATGTAAGTATGTATGTATGCATATGCATATGCATTACGTATGCATATGTATGCATGTACGTATATGTGTGTGCATGTCTCTCTATGTGTGTGTATGCATATATGTGTGTGTATGTGTGTATGTGTGTGTATGTGTGTGTGTATGTGTGTATGCATGTGTATGTGTGTGTATGCATCATTATGTGTGTATGTGTCTATGTGTGTATGTGTGTGTGTCTATGTGTATGTGTGTGTGTCTATGAGTGTGTATGTGTTTATGTGTGTGTATGTGTGTGTGTGTCTATGTCTATATGTGTATGCATGTATATATGCATATGTATGTGTATGTGTGTGTATGCATTATGTATGCATATGTGTGTGTATGCATTATGTATGTGTATGTATGCATGTGCATTATGTACGCATTATGTATGCATGTGTATGTATGCATATGTGTGTGTGTATGCATCATTATGTGTGTATGTGTGTATATGTGTGTGTATGTGTGTATGTGTGTGTGTGTGTGTCTATGTGTGTATATGTGTGTGTATGTGTGTGTGTGTCTATGTGTATGTGTGTATGTGTGTATATGTGTGTGTATTTATGCATATGTATGTGTGTATGTGTGTGTTCGTGCATACTTGGCTTCAACGATAGATATTTTGCTCTCTCTCTCTCTCTCTCTCTTGCTCTCTTGTGTCCAAATCCCAGCACATTTAATCAATTTTTTTTTTAACATTCCAGAGCGTCGCTTATGCGATGCTCTAGAACATAGGACGTCGCTTATGCGATGCTGAAACGTTACAACCAGTTTTCCAACGTTGCAAATAACATCACTAGTTAGTGATGCTATTTGTGACACATACTTTTAGCATCACATAAGCAATGCTACCATCGCTCATGCGATGAAGGCTCATAGAAAAAAACCCAAAAAGAGGACCGTCGCTTATGCGACGCTAGCATCACATAAGCGATGAATCTCGTTTTTTTTTTTTTCAATTCGGGGGCATCGCTGCACCCCCCTATTTCTTGTAGTGTGACTACTTAACTACCATTGGATTTTCTATGTGTGATGTGGATCATTCGTTATATGCGAGGAAGAGTGATGATAGCATCATGATTGTGGCTATTTATGTTGATGAGTTGATTGTAGGTGGTGACAATGAAGCAAGCATTAGAGAGGTAAAGCAAATCCTTATGCAGGAATTTGACATGAAATATCTTGGTGTGCTGCACTATTTCTTGGGTATTGAGTTTATACATACAAAAGCACGTATATGGATGTCACAAAGGAAATATGCCTTGAGTATGCTGCAAAAGTATGGTATGGATGATTGCAAGCAAATTTGTATGCCATTAGATTTAAAATTGAAGTTGGATACTACATCAAATGAAGCATTGGAAAATGCTACAATGTATAGGAAAATTGTGGGAAGTTTGATATGTCTCAAAATTACAAGGCCTAATCTAAGCTACACTATTGGACTTGAAAGTCAATTTATGCAGGTTCTCAGGAAGCCACATTTGTATGCTCTGAGGCACACTCTATGTTATGTGAGTGATACTTTGGATTATGCATTGTTTTATGAAGCTAGTGTAGATTTGCAGGTTCATGGATACACCGATGTGGATTGAGCTGGTAGTATTCCAGATAGAAGATCGACTAGTGGATTTCTAATCTCACTTGGAAGTGCAACTATTACATGGAGTAGCAAGAAGCAACCCACTGTTGCTTTGTCGAGTAGAGAGGCTGAGTATAGAGGTGCTCCAATGGTAGCATGTGAAGCATCCTGGTTAAAGATGCTACTTGCAGATTTAGGTGTGGAAGTGCAAAAGCTGATCATCATCTATTGTGATAATCTTAGAGTATTCATTTAGCATGTGACATGGATCTTGTTTATGTGAGGACAGATGAGCTGCTAATATTTTCACCAAAGCACTTGGAGCAGAAATGTTGACGAAGTTTCGGAAGATGCTTGGATTAGAGGACATGACATTGAGCTTGAGGGGGAGTGTTGAGATATCAAGCTCAACATGTGATGATCCAAAATGACATGTATCACTTTTTCATTTCTCTGACATGTATAGTGGTCATGTTGGTATATGTTATTTGGAGGAGATGGTGGATAGATTCTAGAGATGAAGTGGTGCTACAAAATCCTACTTTACATAAGCTAAGAACAAGTTGTGGAGAGTATAGTGGACCCTTGAGATTCCCAAAAATCATAAATAATCACCTATGTGCTTCGGAACATGATCCTCTAATCAATGGATGAAAACAAATGAGTAGAAAGTTCAATCAAGAGCTAAGACTTGCGATTTTGGTCTCTATACATGTTCATTAAAATGAATAGTGCTCTCAACCTATTAAGAATTGACTAAATTCATTTTAGAAGAATCTAAATAACTTATATTGGTACCAATAATGATTTATTTCAATAAAAAAGATCAACTTTACACTGAGAATGAAGCTTAGCAAGTTGAAGGACTATCCTGATATTTTCGGGGTCCTATAGTATGCAGACCAGTGAGCAATAATGTGAAGATATTTGGAGCTTAACAAATAATAAGGAAAATTTGTAGCTATGAAGTGGACAGTGCAAGGAATCTATAGCACTTTAAATCACATCAAATGATCAACAATGCACTAAGAACAAGCTCTAAGAAGTTCACTGTTATGAGATTATTACATCAGAGAAGAGAAGTAGAGATATGGTCAAAGTGTATGTATTAGATCACATAGAAATACAATGAAATTGGCAATGTATAATTACACAATGTGAGGGTGGTGATAGAGCTATGAAGTGAGCTCTTTAATCACAAGAAACCCCTCTCAATTGAACCTCAAATCGGGCTCTCATGCACGCGAGATTTTGATTCACTTTTATAGCTAGAGTTGGAGTAAAGATTTGAATTCAAGTTCTAACTCTCACCATAAAGTGAGTCCTAAAATTTAGGCTTTACTTTCTCATCTATAAACTACCAAGAATTGGAGATTCGATTCCTCCTAACTCCTCGTCGGATCAATATAATTAACTTATGCATTTTTACAAGGATAAAAGTAATTGGCTTTTACAAGGGAGTAGTCATATGTGACTATATGGGATAAATGCTAATTGGCCAAGTATGTAGGCTTGGATTCATTTGCAACAACAGCTTCCCCTCAAGTGTAACATGGTTGGTCTTCATTCAACTTTGATTTCCTTCAATCCAATCATCATCTTGAACATATTCATCTTAGTTCCATCCAAAGACTTTGTGAGCATATCTGCACATTTCAAATTGGTTGATGCATAGGACAATTGGATGTCCTTACTGAGTAGCTTCTGTCTTACATAATGATAGTGTACTTCAATGTGCTTAGTCCTTGCATGATATACAGGATTGGCAGCCAAATGAAGTGACCTCGTGTTATCTCCAAAAATCATTGGAGTATAAGAATGCAATCCCAAATATGTGTATAGTAGCTTGAGCCACAAAGCCTCTCGTGTTGCATTTTCTAAGCCTCTATATTCTGCTTCTCTTGATGACAATGCCACAGTTGGTTCTTTCTTTGATGACCATGATATTAGCTTTGAACCTGCAAAAGATAAGTAGCTCGAGGTTCTCCACCTATCATCCTTGGAGCCAACCCAATCTGCATTAGAATGCATCTTGATATCCAAATCAAAAGTGAATGGATAAAAGAGCCTTCATTTGTGGTACCCTTTAGATATCTTAAGATCCTCTTGGCAGCTTCCAAGTGAGGTTTTCTTGTTGTATGCATAAATTGGCTTAATGTACTTACTCCATAACATATGTCCACTCTTGTTAGGGTTGCATAATTGAGACTCCCAACAAGCCTTTGATAATTGTAATAACTTCAAGTGGTTCTCCCTCATGCGAACTAAGCTTGTGATTGAGTTCCATGGGTGTACCTACATTTTAAGTGTTCTCCATCTTGAATTTAATCAACATATCATAAATGTACTTCCTTTCAGTAATAAAGATTCTAGAATCTGAATATACAAGTTCTAATCCAAGAAAGTAGGTTAACAAACCAAGGTAGCTGATGTTAAACTCTTCCTTCATCTGAGATTTGATTTGCTTGATGCCATTAGCATCATTCCCTGTGATGATAATGTCATCCACATAAAAATATAAGGAAATAACTTCTGAGTTATTCTTCTTTATGAACAAAGAAGAACCTGCTTTGCTAGCAATGAATCCTTGATCCTACAAATATGTGACAAGCCTATGGTTCCAAGCTCTAAGAGCTTGCTTTAAACCATAGAGTGTTTTTCTTAGCTTGCACACATGGTCTGGTTTGTCCTTATCTTCATACCCTAGTGGTTGATCCATGTAGACTTCTTTTGAGATCCATCCATTTAGAAATGCATCTTTAACATCTAACTGATATAAGTTCCAAATTTTTTGAAGCAACAATACTTACAAAAAATTTGATAGTTCGCATCTTAGCCACAGAATGAGAAGGTCTACTCATAATCTACTCCATGGGTTTGAGCAAACCCCTTTGCCACTGGTCTTGCTTTATACCTGTTGATTGAACCATCTGAGTTCTTCTTGACTTTATAAATCCACCTGGATCCTATTATCTTCATGCTTGGTTTCTTGGGAACCAAATCCCAAGTGTTGTTTTCTTGAAGTGCTTCAATTTCTTCCTGCATAGCTTCTCTCCATTCTTTCTTCTTATTGGCTTCTTCCAATGAAGAAGGCTCTTTTGACATAGAATCTTTAGTCATGTATATAGAATGCTTGGTGACTAGTGATGTGCCATAGCTATACCTTATGTGTTTTTACTCTCCCTTTGAGATCTTTTGAGTGCTTGATTGGATGACTCTGGAATGTCTTCCACTTGTTTGGACTTTGTTTTTCCCTTGGACTTCCAAGCTTTGAAGTCACTCTGCTCTTCATCTTTTGAGTTGACATCTTTTGATATTTGTGGTTCTTCTTGATTCAGAGTTGGAAAATCACTTTCCAAGTCATAGGGTAGCTTAATTTTCTTGCAATCATCTTCAAACGATGAATTATTTTCATCAAACACCACATCCCTACTAACTATAAATCCTTTGTCAGTGGGATTGTATAACCTATATCCCTTCTGGTTTTGGTCATAGCCAATGACTATATGCATTTCAGCATTTGGATCAAGCTTCCCTCCTATCTGTGAGGGTATATGTGCATATGCAATACACCCAAAGATTTTACAATGATCTAATGAGGGTCTCCTACCATTCTATGCCTCATAAGGTGTCATTCCATCCATGGATTTGGATGAAAGCTTATTAATTAAGCATGTGGATATGGAAACAGCCTCTACCCATAGGTAATTTGGAAGTTTCTTTTCATTCAGCATTGATCTTGCAGCCTCTGCCATTAGTCTACTCCTCCCTTCTGCCACTCCATTTTGTTCAGGAGTGTATCTTGTTGTGACCTCTCTCTTTATACCTCTGTCCTGTTAGAATGAGTCAAATTCATGTGAGAAATACTCACCACCTCCATCAGATCTGATCCTCTTCAAGCTTCTACCTGTTTGGCTCTCAACCAATGCCAAATACTTCTTGAAACAAGTGAAGACTTCATCTTTATGCTTCATGAAGTAAAGAATTTTCCATCTACTATAATCATCTATGAATGAAACATAGTACCTCGATCCTAAGATTGATGGTTCTTTGCTAGGACCCCACACATCTGTGTGCGCAAGGTCCAAGTAGTCTTCATACACGTGTCCTTTTCTGTTGAATGGTGGCCTGTGAGATTTAACAAATTGGCATGCTCCACATTTGTAAATCATATGTTGCTTGGACACATTTGGAATGCCAAGCACACTCTGATCCCTGCATATTTTCTTTAGTGTTCTTTCACCTATATGACCTAGCCTTTTATGCCATATCTCTAGTTCAGATAGGTTTTGATCTCTGTAATTGAAGAGTGCAATGTTTCTGTTTGTTCAACTTCAAATGTAACTATTCTACTAGATTTCTCACCTTTTGCAATCCTCTTGAAGCCTTGTTGAGGGTCCTCCACATATGCTCCATGCCTTGTGAATCTAAACTGTAATTCCTTCTCAACAATTTGTCCAACACTGATTATGTTTTTTGTTATGGTTGGCACATATAATACCTTACTTAAAAGGTTTATGTTACCATCAAATGCCTTGAGATTTCCAATCTTCTTAACAGAATGTCTAGTGTCATCACCTGTCTGCACTTCATGTTTCCCTTTAGGTTCTTCAAGATCAGATAGCAATGCTATATATCCAGCCACGTGATTGGAACAACCAGAATCAATATAGAAAATATGCTCATCATCTTTACTTTGCTTGGATGTCATGTTCATGATCAGTAGAGAATCCTCTTGGTCTTTTGTATAGTTGTTGTAGTCTCTTCTACGTCTGAAACCTCCTTGATAGTTGTTGTTGTACCTTTGGTTGTAGTTCTAATGGTAATTACTTCCTCCATTGTTGAACCTTCCTCTAGATTGTCCACACTAGCCTCCTCTATGGAAGCCTCTTCCTCTCTGATTCTTTGTGTTCTTGAAACACTCATATGTGGTATGATTTGTCAAGCCACATATATTGCAAGGTGAAGAGTTGTATGATCTCCCCCTGCCTTTCTTTCCTCCTCTGCCCCTTCCTCTAGTACCTCTTCCTTTACCTATGAAGTTCACCTGAGAGGTACTTTCCTTTTCTTCATTCTTTTTTCCTTTGCCTTTATCTTTAGTTTTATTTATATATGTGTAAAGGGTAGAAGATTGATTACCTCTATAGTTGTCTCCATTCTTTTTGAGCTTTGTCTCATGTGTAAAGAGTTGCCCCATCAGTGCGTTGAGGTCAGGTATTTGCATATCCATATATAGGTCCATTGCTGTGGTGAAGGACTCCCACTTATCATCAGCTTTGATGCCTTACTATCTGCTCCTCTTCTATCTCTTCTCCAATGCTCCCAAGTTGGTCAGCTACATCCTTCATGTCATTTACACTTTGCTTTGGTTGCTTCTTCAAGGTTGTGAACTCCATAAAAAGTTAGTTCTTCCTAGCCCTTGTATTTTATGAGGTATGAAGAGAGTACTTCCCAAGTCTCTTGTGAGGTCTTGCATTCTAATGTGAGGTAACAAGAAATTAGATATTGAGTTAAGTATATAAGACCTGGCTAGAGCATCCTTTGCACACCATGTAGTTAGCCTTTCTTGCTCTTCTCTTGTAGGTTGATGTTTGCTTCTAAATATTGGCATTTCCTCATCTCCAGATATGTATCCATATAATCATCTTCCTTGGAGATAGACTTGAATCTTTAGGGACCATGTTGGATAGTTTCTCCTATCCAATTTATCAATGAATGATGGAAATCCATCTCCCATTTTGCTTTTTGTTGCTCTCATACCACTATTGGAGGAGATGGTGGATAGATTCCAGAGATTAAGTGGTACTGCAAAATCTTGCTTCACACCAGCCAAGAACAAGTTGTGGAGAGAATAGTGGACCCCTTGAGCTTCCCAACAATCATAAATAATCACCTATGTGCTTTGGAACATGATCCCCTAATCAATGGATCAAAACACATGAGTAGAAAGTTCAACCAAGAGCTAAGACTTACTATTTTGGTCTTTGTACATGTTCAGTAAAATGAACAATGCTCTCAACCTATTAACAATTGACTAAATTTATTTTGGAAGAATATAATTAACTTTTATTTCTACCAACCATGAGTTACTTAAATAAAAAAGATCACCTGTGCACTGAGAATGAAGCTTAGCAAGTTGAAGGACTATCCTGACATTTTGGGGGTGGTACAGTATGCAGACCAGTGAGCAGTAATGTGAAGATATCTCAAGATTGACAAATGAAATAATAATGAAAATTTGTAGCTATGAAGTAGACAATGTGCTGAATCTATAGCACTTTAAATCACATCAAATGATCAACTATGCACTTAGAACAAGATCTAATAGTTCACTGTTCTAAGATGATCATAACAGAGAAGAGAAGTAGAGATATGATCAAAGTGTATGTATTAGATCACATAGAAATACAATGACATTGGCAATGTATAATTGCACAATGTGAGGGTAGTGGTAGAGCTATGAAGTGATCTCTTTAATCACAGGAAACCCCTCTCAATTGATCTTCAAATCAGGTTCTCATGCATGCAAGATTTTGATTCACTTTTATAGCTAGAGTTAGAGCCAAGTTTTGAATTCAAATTCTAATTCTCACCATAAAGTGAGTCCTAAACTTTAGGCTTTACTTTTGCATCTATCAACCACCAAGAATATGAGATTTGATTCCTCCTAACTCATCGTGGGATCAATGTAGTTAACTTATGCATTTTTACAACGATAAAAGTAATTGGCTTTTACAAGGGAGTAGTCATATGTGACTATATGGGATAAATGCTAATTGGCTAAGTATGTAGGCTTGGATTCATTTGCACCAACATATGTCAGTCATACTTCATTGATCTTTACTAGATTTAGCTACCAAGAGTGATGGCACATTTTTTTTCTTGCGAGCTCACTCGTTCATAGACATTAGGATTTTCCCTATCTACTGTTCTTTATATATTGCACTTGTATTTTTGTTTTAGGTCATTCTTGTACATTCCTTTTATGTAATAGAAGAAGAAGAAGATCATTCTTCCTTGTCTCATTTTGTGTGTGCTCCTCTTTGTTTGTGAGAGTATGTGTGTGAGATCTCTTCCTTATCTCCTTCCTCATGACATGTATTACCAAGAGAATGGACAAAGATAAGTTACCCATTAGGGCTATAGGCATATATACAAGGTGGTGGAAAAAATCTCGTAAAGAGGGAAAATAGTGCCCTGGTATCACAATGTGTTCACACACATCACCACCTAAGTATATCAACAAATCCCCCCTGGGAGTGATGCGGTGAATGAGGAGCTGACACTCATGTGTAAGGAAGTGCCAAGCTATGTGGAATCATCCACAAAAGGAAGTAAACCGAAAGCTTTGCGGAATGCTTCAAACTTCTCCTGAGGCAGAGCCTTTGTGAAAAGGTTTGCAATGTTCTCCTGTGTGGGCACACATGCCAAACTAATCTCTCTAGCACAAAACCTCTCCCTTATATAATGATAGTGCACCTCAATGTGCCTAGTGTGAGCATGAAACACAAGGTTCCTCACAACTGCTAATGCGCTCTGACTTTCACTAAAGATTGTGGTGCTAGAAGACTAACCAACAATGAAATCAACCATAAGGCATCTGAGCCTCACACATTCAACAATCGTTGTGAAAGCTGCCCTATACTTAGCCTTACAATTGGAAGCGGACACAATAGACTACTTCTTGCTCAACCAAGATATACGTGAGCTACCAAGCATGAAGCAAAAGCCACTAGTGGACACACGAGTGTAGTAGCATCCAACCTATTTGGAGTCAAAAAAAGCATGTAAATCTAGTGATAGTGACCCCTTCTTGTGATAAAACAATCCAAGTATCTCAGTACCACTCAAATAGCAAAAGATGCGCTTAGCCACCTGCCAATGCTTGAAACCTAGGCAATGCATAGACCTCCTCATCAGTGGGATAGCAAACTGAATATCTGAGTGAGTAATGCATGAGTAAATCAAGCATCCAATAGCATGCTAATAGAGAATAGCATCAAATGCATCTCAAGCATCATGAAGACTCAAGCATAAACTTGTCTCCAAAGGAGTGGTAATAGGTTTATAGTCTTCAAGGCCAAAACACTATACTAATTTGCCAATATATTTTGTTTGACACAAAGCTATTCCTCCATCAACTTGCATAAACTAAATGCCCAAATAATGATGCAAATCCCCCAAATCTAAAATCTCAAATGAGGCATGCAAATCAGCCTTAAAATCAGCAATATGCTTCTCATGAGGTCTAGTGAGTAGCATGTCATCAACATAGACAACAATGATCAGAAGCACATCGTTGGCATGCTTAATGTATAAGGTGCTTTCAGTTGGATTGTTCTCAAAACCATGTGCAATTAGGTAGGCATGTATCTTTTCATACCATGTGGTGCTTGCTTCAAACCATATAATGCCTTCTAAAACCTACTTACTTTATTCTCATGCCCTTTTTGCATGAAGCCACTCAGCTAAAAAACATACACTTCTTAATGCAGTTCACCATTCATAAATACAGTTTTAATGTCCATATGATGTACATTCCGACCATGATGAGCTACAAATGCACATATGCTACGAATTGTAGTCATTTGGCATGTAGGAACAAAGGTCTGATCAAAATCAATGCTCCTTTCATGAGCATAACCCTTTGCAACAAGCCTAACCTTATACCTATCAATTGTTCCATTAGGCTTACACTTCAGCTTGTATGCCTACTAGTGCCAATGGCCTTCTTGGCAAGAGGCAAGTCACATAAAGTCCAGGTGCCATTTTTCATGATAGCATCATATTTTGATTGCATAACAACCATCCAATTTTCAAAATTTCGTGGTTCGTAAAATAACTGATTCATTCTCATCATCAAGACTCGAGGCAGCCATCACATAGCAATCGGATACAAAAGAAGCACTATGAGAGCCTGAACGAGTACGACATGATAGAGGTGCATCTAATTTGCTACCACACAAAGTCTCCACTAGCCATTTTAGCATAGTTTTTGCCTACTCAATATGAGCTCTCTCATCAATAAGTGCATCATGTAGAGAAATGGAGTGATTTGCATTATCACATAAAACCTATAAAGGTTAAGATATTGCCTCATTAGGACCAACACTAGATTTTCCACCTATAAAAAGAGACACCAAAGTGTCATACATGTCTTTGGAGCTAGCTGATGTCTCCTTAGTACATGAAAGTAATGGTTGAATAACATCTTCCACAAAAAAAACATCACTGCTAACTAGAATGTGTTAAATTTGTGCATGATATAGATGATAGCCTTTTATATCAGAACTGTACCCAACAAAAATACATTTCATTACTTTATCATCGAATTTCCTGCGTTGTTGTTCAGACACTAATGCATATGCCAAACAACCAAAAACATGCAAGTGAGCAACAGATGGCTTACGACCATGCCAAGCCTCATATGGAGTGATAGACTACAATGCTTTAGTGGGACACCTGTTAAGTACATATGTTGCACACATAATAGCCTCGAGCCAAAAACTATGTGGTAAAGCCTCACTCTTGAGCATACACCTTGCCATCTCCATGAGTAACCTATTCTTCCTTTCAGAAAGTCCATTCTATTGAGGTGTATATGACAATGTACACTGATGGTTTATCCCACGTTCAGCCAGAAATGCATTAAAATTAGAAGACATATATTCCCCCTCTCGATTAGAACGGAGGATGCCCATTTTAGATGTTGACAGATTTTCAGCCAAAACTAGAAATTGTTTGAAGCACAAAAACACTTCGGACTTTTCTTTCAATGAATATATCCATGGATGCGTGGAAAAATCATCGATGAAAGTCACGAAGTAAAGATAGTTCCCAAAAAAATGTGTCTACATAGGACCACATACATCACTGTGAACAAGCTCCAATTTCTGAGTAAGTCAAACTCAACCATCTTTTGGAAAGGAGGAACGGTGCATTTTGCCCAAAATATAGCCTTCACATACATGTTTACTAGGTGCCTCAAGTTTGGGAAAGGAGGACACCATTTCACATTTCTATAGGCATAGCAAACTAGCAAAATTCAGATGACCAAAGCATGCATGCCAAAGCTTTGCATCTGACATGGCCTCTTGAACTGCACATGCTGAATCATTCATAGATTTTGCATAATCTATTAGCTTATATAGCCCAAAACAAGAAATGCTAGAAGCAATAATGATGTTGCCATTTGACAAATCATGAACTGTACATCTGTCATGAACAAATTTCATGACTGAGAAAATCAAGAAATGTCTTGATCCCTGGCATAAGTAAAGCATCTGAAAATGTACAAGAACTACCAGCAACAATAGTCAAAAGGATCTTACCAACTCCCATAATGGGATAAGATGAGTTTTTGGTGCATGCGATAGTATTCCTTATAGCGATAGGCTGAAGTGAATTGAAGAAATTGCATGGTGAGGTAATATGTTTGGTTTCCTCACTATTAAAGTACCAAACATCTGATTTTACTACAAATATACATTGTTCATGAGAAGATGGTTCATAACTACAAACAGTACTAAATGCCCATTCTTCATTTTGCACAAGATTATTAGACTCTATTTTTGGTGTAGAGGCCTCTACAACAACCATTCTAGCCTCTTTCTTCTTTGCCTCTTTTGCAGCCAGTTTTAGAAAACTCTTTATGACATGATCATTTGCTTTACAGTATTTTCAAAATAATTTATGCTTTTCTGTTTTCTTCTCATCTCAGTCACCCTTCTTTAATTGTGCAGAATCAACAGGAGGGGAGTGCCTAAAACCAAATGGTCCATATGCAATAGCCGAAGGGAGAATGGTGGTCTGTGTATTATGGACATTGATAGCATGGCCAATAAACTTGCAGCTAACTGGATGATTAAGGCGTGGTGCAACAGAGATTCCTCTTGGGCCACATTAATTTTAAGAAACACAAACACGATTACTTTGGTAGGCTACCTTGGATGGAAAAACCTCGACATCCTCACCCTCCTATTCTCTCCGATTTGGCTCTCACCCAAAGGATCGGTTCTGGTAAGATCCTTGTGGCTGAGTTGGAACACATTCAAACCTCACATCCGAATCAGTGAAGATTGGAAGTGAGTTGTTGGTATAAGACAAAATGATTCTATTTGGTTCCCGATCCAAGGCATGAGAAATGTGGAGCCTTGGAATGTCTTGAGTGCCAAGAGACTCTGTAATAAGGGATTCAAACAATGGAAGCTCCTCTGGAAACAGGACACGAACAGATGGGTGGACTTTGAGGACCTTGACCCTACTACTGCAGTCACTTATGAGGAATGGAATGTTTTACTGAGTAGACACCATGCTTGGGACCGATCTAAAATTCGACTACTTATGGGACAGGACTCTGCGAACCCAATGGGCCTTAAATGGTTTAATGGTAATCGCCTCTCCAAGCTTCCATATGTCAAAGCTCGCAATGACATTCACATCAGTCTCAACAAGAAATGGTGTCTCAACTGGACGCGACTTCGATGCGATATGAAATTTATGTCTATCTGGCACCCTCTCATTGAAAACAAAAAGTCAGTTCTCCAATGGCAAATCCTACACCGTGGAATATGGAGCAATACAAAAGCTAACAAGATCTGTGGGGTTCCACCCTGGTGCAAGCGATGTTGCTGTAGAAAAGAGGATATTGGCCACCTTTTCTTCGCTTGCCCTAAATCCCTTCGGTATGGAGGGTCCTCGGTCGTTCTTTGGGACTCCAAGAACAAATCAATTGGAAACAAGCCCTCATGGGTGAAGCGATCGGTTGCTCTGCGGTGTTATGGAATGCGATTAGGGGAAAGATCCTTTGGAAGATTTGGCGAGAAAGATGTGCTCAAAACTTTGGCAATACCCCCAAGGAGTGGTCGATCGAGAAGTTCCTTTTCCTTCTTGGTAGAAGAATTGTTGGAAACAATGTTCAATTGGGTCAAATTTTGCTAAGCTAACATACCATGTGTAGCTATGATATGACTCCTTCCTACAACAAAGCAACGCGGGCGTCGTCGATCAGAGATAACAAGAAGTATAGTGTCTTTTATGATTCTCTTGTATAGCAGAAGTCGACGAGCGCCATGGTTAAGGCATAGAACTTTCAACCTGCCCACGCGGGTTCGATTCTCCACTCCAGCAGCTACGCGCACGATCAAATAGTTTTAGCTTTTAAGGCAATGGACAGCGAACGCGGACAGCGCCTAATTCGTGAGCGGAAAGACGTCGACAGAGTTGCGTTTTCTTTGATTCCGATCAATTAACGATCGTTGTGCGTTTAGCTTTATTATGGCTTTTGGAGAAGCTTTTGGAGGACAATCAAACACTATATAACAAGAGCTTGGGCTCATTTTTATTCATCCTTCACCTAGTATTCAACACAAGCTTGGAGCTTGGACCTCAATAGAGGTGGTGTTTTTTCTAGCACATGGGGCAGCCATGGTGCTAACTTGAAGCATGTTGAGGAGCAGCTATGGAGTTCTTCTTAATGATTCTTCTTGGAGAAGATGAAGGGTGTGCTCACACTCTAGCTCATGGAGAGGAGGTTATCTGTTGTTCATGGCAAGAAGACTTGGTCATTAGCAGCTTGATGGTGAGGATCGGCCATCTACATGGTGTATTTGAAGATTGTCTTCTACACTCCTCAACATCCAAAGACAAGTCTACGAGAACATCTTGTTTAAAGAAGAAGCAGTTTCTTGTTTTGCATTACACTTGGTCATGATTTAGTAGATTTGACAAAGAATTGCATTGAGAGAAAGAAAAGCAGCAGATATATGTTTTGACTCATATGTATATGAGTTATGTTTTAGTTGAAGCTTTTGAGCAGGCAGCTTATATGTTCCCTCAAAGAATTCTTGGAGTGTCAATATAGAGCTACTTAGATATGACAAGTTGCAGAAAAGTATATTTCTTCTTTATCTAACTCTTGAGGTAAAAGATTTTTTTGTAGCAGATTTTTGAAGATTTGGGTTGAGGTTTTATGTTTGGAAAAGGTTACCTCATATTCAGTATTTTCAAAAAACTTTAGAAAATTCAGACTTGTTGATGTACCAGTTAGTTGAAGAATCTACTTTTTATGATTGTCTAGACTTTTGGATACATGTTTGTATTCAAAAAGGTGTTCCATCAGATCCTATCACTTGATTGAAAAGTGGAGTTAGCCAAAAGAAAGTCAAGCAGGTACTATCACATTTCACCCGGATAAAATATGAAAGTTATGAAGTAGCAACTTGCAGCTTTTGGAGTTCTCAAGGTGAGAAGTTTGTCCACTTTGTTTCAAGTAGGAGTTACAGATTCTTGGGAAGGATTTGTTTGAAGAGTTTTACAACTTTTTGAGAAGCATGGACACTTGGAGACATTCAGGTAACAAATCAAACATTCAGTCATGAAGGTTTGATGAAGAGCAGATTCTACACAGGAGAGATCATTGATCTTATATGATCTTGTATGATCTTCAGTATTTATGAGTCAGTTGTCTATCCTTTGTTTATGAAGATTCTTAACATTGGAAGAAGTAAGTCAAAGATTCAGGTTCTATGAGATTTGTGTTGTAGAGAGATCGAAGAAGATACTTGTTATGTTACAGAAGTTTATGAATCCTATAAAGCTTTCAGCAAGGTTTTATCAGCTAACCTTATTCTAGATTTTGGAAAGCTGAGGATTGACATGGAAAGCTATTGGCATCTGATTAGTGCTAATAAAAAGGATTCAGAATTTTTGTTCCAGATACAGGTATTGATCACTGAACATCAGATTTATGAAGGAAGACGTTCTAGATTTCATAAAGTGTGATATATTGAAGAATACTGGATACTAGTGTTAAATCATCCAGGGGGGTGATGAAACATGAAGACTTATTTTCAAGCCATATGTAAAAGAATGCAGATTCATACCTACAGGTATTCCTATTTCAGGTATCCCTATATTTCCTTTGTCAGGTTCTCTTTATGTTCCAGCTTTGAAAGAAGAAGGAAGAAGAAGAATGTTTGGAGAAAGTTCTTGTTAGGATGTTCCTGTTCAGGAGAAGGTTCTAGAGTTCTATTGAAGAGAAGCTTGATATTTCAAAAAGGTATTTTCAGAAGTGCGCACATATATGTTTATACCATGTTCTGAAGGAAAGAGGTATGAAGCATTTAAAGGATGAAGACATGATGACATCATAAATTTTTTTTTAAACTCATGTTTCAGTTGATTGCAATTGAGTTGAGTTGATTTGACTTGAGTACAGTCAAAGATGAACCAGCAGTGTTCATAATGCACTAAGTTGTGAGTTGTCAGTCACAGGTTCCAAGATTCAGTTCCTGATTTTGTTTAGTGTATTTACATGACACAGCAGAAGTACATTGAGAAACCTTTTTTGGAAGGTAAAATGCAAATATGTGGATCCTAGTGTATGTTTTCAGGTTTGTGAAAATAGGAGATAGCAGGTTCAGGAGACAGTTCATGCTATATTTGTTGTCAAGTAGTGATTGCTTGAAAAGAACACTATTGGATATCTAGTTTGCATATTTTCTCAGGTATTATGGTTCATGTTCAACAAGTTCAAGTTTTTTGAAGGAAAGTCAAATTCAGTTTTGAAGAAGACTTTTAAAGAAAAGTTTTGAAGTATCGGAAGTACAAGCTTGAAGCTTGTGATAGTTTGCAGCTTATGAAGTTTGCAAATCTAGTGCAGATTGAACCAATATGACATTGCAGGGGGGATTGTTGGAAACAATGTTCAATTGGGTCAAATTTTGCTAAGCTAACATACCATGTGTAGCTATGATATGACTCCTTCCTACAACAAAGCAACGCGGGCGTCGTCGATCAGAGATAACAACAAGTATAATGTCCTTTACACTTCTATAGCACAAGTCGATGAGCGACATGGTTAAGGAATTCATCTTTCAACCTGCCCACGCGGGTTCAATTCCCCAGCAGCTACGTGCGCTATCAAATACTTTTAGCTTTTAAAGAAATGGACAACGAACGCGGACAACGCCTAATTCGTGAGCGGAAAGACGTCGATGGAGTTGCGTTTTCCTTGATTCCGATCAATTAACGATCGTTGTGCGTTTAGCTTTATTATGGCTTTTGGAGAAGCTTTTGGAGGACAATCAAACACTATATAACAAGAGCTTGGGCTCATTGTTATTCATCCTTCACCTAGTATTCAACACAAGCTTGGAGCTTGGACCTCAATAGAGGTGGTGTTTCTTCTAGCACATGGGGCAGCCATGGTGCTAACTTGAAGCATGTTGAGGAGCAGCTATGGAGTTCTTCTTAATGATTCTTCTTGGAGAAGATGAAGGGTGTGCTCACACTCTAGCTCATGGAGAGGAGGTTATCTCTTGTTCATGGCAAGAAGACTTGGTCATTAGCAGCTTGATGGTGAGGATCAGCCATCTACATGGTGTATTTGAAGATTGTCTTCTACAAAGAAGATGTCAGGTTGAAGATTGTCTTCTACAAGAAGATGTCGGGCTACTTCAAAGACATTGGATGGTGTTTAACATAAGATTTACATCTTATGTTAAGTATTCAGGTACATATTCTCTCTATGCACACAGGGACTACTTGAATTTTATGGAGGCAATGGCGTTCATATCAGGAGGAGTCCTATTCAACATAGGTAGTTTGAGGATTTTTCGGCAGCAAACTTGTTAGCATTCTATGCTACTTTATAAGTATGTGATCTTTTCACACACGTATCTGACTTAGGGTCTTCCATAGCCTAAGTTCAGATGAGGGTTTGTTGACTATCAGTTTCACACTGATCCTTCCTCTTTCAGTCACTCATATTCACTCTTCTATAACCTATAAGGTCACACATCTCATATATATTCAGATTACTGCCCATACATCTGAATATGTTTGTTACATTGTACAATCACTCATTCATCTATTTCTAATCACACAGAGTGGTTGAGAGTTTTGCTCCCATATTGTACATTGAACATTGGTATATATGATACTATGAGTAAGCGATGGCTTATGTAACACCTTACACAAGTCGTCTATTCTTTCTCTATCTTTATCTCATCATCTATATGATTAAGTTGTGGTATGTTCATGTTTTTTCAATATGGAAGATTGCTGGAATTAATGTTGTATAAGCTCGACCTATGGAACCATGGACCTGTGACATGAGCCAAGGGCCTACCTCACTTCCAACAAGAATTGCTAACTGTAAGAAACCCCCCCCTTCAGACATCACAAAGAGCTACAGTATATCAATAATAAGTTAAAAACCAAGTGGGCTCCACATGATGGGGATGCGAGGTTTATCAACCTCCTCTATAACTCCATGTAAGCCTTGCAAGGACTACCACGAAGCCTATGGCAGATCATCAGAATGGAAACTAGTCATATCAGAAATATATCAGTTGGATGCCGGCTTTGTTGGAATAAGCGAGCGGTCGCTCCACGACTCTCCAGAATGCTCGAAACGCTGGCTGATTGAGTATTCACTGTTCCTCCTTGTCAAAAGGATCGCTAATTGTAAGGAAGCCCCTCTTTTTCTTTTTAGGAATCACCAAGTATTTCTTTTGATCAAGAAGACACTTTTCCCATGTGGGTCCCGCATGAGCGTGATGAGTGGACGACTAATTTGTTTCTAGTAAAGCCTTCTACATTCTGTAAAAGCTTCCCCCGCTCTGTAGGATTCGGGGGTTCCCATGGGCACTAGTCCCCTTCTTTTGTATTTTTCCTTTATTTAATTCAAGTCCGAGAGAGTAGGCTAAGGCCGAACTTCCTTTATTAAAAAAAAAAACAAATGTCTGCTTACTAGTAGAAGAGCTCCATTTACCTTTTGCCTGTCTGATTAGTCAATAAAGCTTGATCTACAACATGCATAATGGACCTATTTTTCCTAGTTTGATCTTCCTACAATAGAATAAATACTAACTCCTCAAATGTTGAGGCATTTGGATCGCCTTTCATCATCAATTGAAGAGTAGAAGCAAAGCTTTGATATGAATGTAGAAGACCATTCATAACAGTCTACAAACGTGAACTCTCTGGCAAGACTTCATCAGTAGAAATCAATTGCTCCTTCAAATCTTTCATCTTTGTCAAAAAACTATCCATGGAATCTCCTTCGTTCATGTGCTCACTATCCAACTGTTTTCGGAGGTAAGCAACATGAGCCTCATTCCCTGTGTGGTATAAAGTGGTAAGTGTACTGCAAGCATCCTTTGCTATTCTACAAGATTGAATGTGAGGAATAATGGCACGTTTGACAGAGAAAGCTATTAGAGCATGTGCTTGAGCATCTCTGCCATCCCAAAAAAATTGTTCTTAGTCCTTTTGCAACCAATACATGATGCATCATATAATCCCATACCGGGTAATTGGTACCATCCAACTTATCCTCAACAACCAACATACAGAATACATCACTGCTTTCAACCATGGCCACTGACTAAAATAACGTAATGGCGAAACATGACTGTATCTCAAAAAGTTGAACATAACTACCTTGTCGATATCTGCTAAACTTCTATATATCTTTGGCACAAAAAGATGAAATTGCCTGCAAAGGCACTAGAATAGTGCATTCAGAGGCCCAAACGAGTTCAGATCACACGATTATGAGACTCTGACTAGAGGGGTGTCGACAACACCCTAGATGAAGTAGCATCTGATACCACAAGGAAGAAGAAGAAGCTTGGAGCACAACACACAATATTGAATGTATAACCAAGAGAATATACAAAGATAAGTTACTCATTAGGGTTATAGGCATATATACAAGATAAGGGGAAAAAACCTCCTAAAGAGGGAAAAAAGCGCCCCAGCATCCTAGTGTGTTCACACATATCACAACCTAAATATATCAATAGAGTTTAGGGGCAAAGAAAGTCATTGCTATAGTAACCATATATTTTTTCCCATTTTAAGTGCTAAGTCTTCGATGTCCATGACCAAATCAGGAATAAAATTTATTCTCTTATAGCATGGAGTTATGATATTCAAAAAATACTAAGAGTGCAATTTATATAAAGACTGAACGTATTGGCCATTCTAGTACCATTTGGCATATTATCTAGCACTTCTCTTTTTGGTTCTCCTTTCGTTAGCTTCGGTATATGATTTACTCAACTACGTGAAAATCCAACTCCATTAATAAGAGAAACCATTTGACTTATTTTTTTGTACTGTAAGATTTATTCACAAGATAAAAGAGTGTTTAATGATCTATAAAGAATTGAGTTTTTGTACTCTAAGATTTATTCATAAGATAAAAGAGTGTCTGATGATCTATAAAGAACTGAGTTTATTGTTAGGAGGTGGGTTTTAAACTTTCGAAGAACAAAAAGCATACCTAATCCTTCTCTTTCGGTGTTGGTGTCATTTAACTTTCCATTATCCAAATACAAATTAGCATATGCTATTGGAAAATCTAATATATATTGATCTATAGATTGAGCATATGTTATTGGGAAATCTAATATATATATTGATCTGTAGAGTGATCTAATATATATATATTGGAATCATGCATGCAAACATGAAAGAAATAATTCTACTTTAGAGCTTTGAGAGTTGGTATTGAGCTCAATCTACACTTTTTATTTCTCAATATTATCATTACATATGTTAATCCACTTAAAATTAGTCAAAAATATATATGATGGCTTGCAATGGCACATATACAGATAAATGATGGCAACGAACACAGTTTGTTGCTTCCTTTTCTTTAAGATATCTTAGTTTTCTCCTTTATAACATGGATATAGCCATATCCTTATTAGTAGAAATTCCACTTTAGAATATATATGGCCTAGGATCTTTTCTTGGTATTAAAACATATTTGTTCACCTAGGAGGCGGATTTTGAGATTTATAAGAGCATAGAGCATACCTAATCCTTTTCTTTTTGTAGTAGCATAATTTCACCTTGCATTAGTCACCTACCTATTAGCATATGCTATGGGGAGGTAACACACATCCAATAACATGATTACATAGTCTTATTATATTTCGCAATCCACTTAAAATTAGCTAAAATGAAGAAATATCGTGGCCATAACCACAACCCATGGATTGATTGTCTTCAATATGTATTGGCTTTCTCATTTGTAAGATAAATCTAACCATACCCTCGTCATTTGGCCTAGGACCGTTTTCGGTAGACCGTGGAAACATATTTGTTTGGATTTAAGTTTTTCTCATTTTTTTGGTTTCGGTTTGTTCATATATCGATGTGGTGAGAAGGAATGTAGGTCATATCCATACAATTATAGTCTCTTTCTTAAAGATTCTTTAAATATGTGACACATCAATCTTTGGAAGTGGTGAGGGGAACATAAAACAATTGCATTTGTTAGTTCCAAAGTTCGTTTTATGGTACTCTTCAAATGCTATGTAAACATGACTATCTTGAAAACCCATCAAGGATATAGTAGAAATCTTTTCCAACAACCTTTTTTCAAAAGATAATTGGTTATAGACGAATGCTATCATTAAGAATGGAAATATAAACTTTCTTCAAGTTGATACATACTATAACTTTCCATTCTTTTTTGACATTACCATGATTTATTGTATCCACTTATATGCTCAATATCATAGATGATTCTTTCCATCAGTAGCTAATAAATATTTTCATCTTTGAAAACCAAGTCTCATTACAAGTACATGGTCTTTGTTTCACTATCCTAGAATTTTACATTTTTGCAATCCTATGAGAAAAAATTATGTATTCTCTCTCTCTTTCATATCTAAATATATCCAATGAACCATATTTGGATATTATCAAATTTCCAAAAGTGATTTTGTTACTCCCTGCACATATCATTATCTATCTATGTGCATTTGTGTTTTTCATTCTCAATTGTGATTGCCACCTTCTTATTGTCCTCCCCTTACATCCTTCTATAGCTTAATACTATTCAACATTATAATTCTTTGAATGCACAGAAGATAAAGTCTTTTTTTGTTGATATATTTAGGTAGTGATGTGTGTGAACACCATAGGATCGTCGGGGCACTTTTTTTCCCTCTTTAGGAGGTTTTTTTCCCTCGGATTGTATATACGCCTATAACCCTAACGGTGTCGTCGAGATTTTCTCTCCTCTCTCACTCATGAAGGCCTACAGGAAACACATTCGGTGAAGGTAGCCAGAATTCCCTGAGAAGTCCAAGATGCATCAAGGATGTCAAAGGGAGTTCACATGCAAACTTTGGAAGAAATCGAGCAAATCTACGGTAGTGGTCAAAGCTGGTTAAACTTTGGAAATTAGGGCAAAAAAATTTCAATATCTCCAAATCACATGAAAATTCATAAACTTGTAAAGCCTATCAAAGGTATTGTATAGCCCGAATTTCACATGTAAATGGATTTTCTAGCACATTGATATGCCATGTGCATTTTGTTAAAAATGTATTTTTTCTACTTAGACCCTACAAAATCTTGTATAGGAATTTTTGTTAGCCATATGGTTTGGCATGTATAAATACCATGTGTGGCTACATATTTTTTCTAAGTTTCAAGCCTATCAGAGTTTCCTAGACACCTTAATGCCACCTTGCAAGCTTCCAAATGTAGTCAAACTTATGTAAGGGAGATTTAGATAAAAGTTTTTTGTGCATATTCCTGAAGGAGATCTTTGGAAACATAGTCCTACAAAGTTTCATCTTCATCAAAGCCTTTTTGGAGGGTCAAAGAGCACAAAGTCCAGTTTTCAAGGTCACCACAGTTTTCTAGTTTAAGCAAATTGAAGGGTTGAAGGGCTGCCACATGGTGAAAGCTGATTGAGCCATGTTGTACGATCTAGATGAGCTCATATTCAAGGATGGCGATGAACTTATGCTTAAAGCAAGGAGAATCCACGAGTTTTTTTCATCAAAGAAGACTTTTTTGATAGTTAAAGATCAATAATGCAACTTTTCTCTAAAAATAGTGGCATATCTTATCCGAATTGATGTTAGCACTGATCCGACGGTCCAGATCATCCCCAGATCCAATGGTGGAGAATGAAAGCACCTAAATTTCACTCCTTTACACTAGATTTGATAGAAAGAACAATTCCAAGCCATTGATTTGATTAATCAAACGGTTGTAATCGAAAGTAGTGATCCTAGAGTTGAGAGTTGATTTCTCTAGATCCAAGGGCCCAAATTCATTCAAAAAACTATATAAACCCCCCTCCAAACTCCTAGAGCATCATGGTTAGGCATTCATAGGGGTCTTGCTAGCTTAAGGTTTCCTTGAGACGATCACCCTCGGTTGAGCGAGTGAGGATCCAAGGTGGGCTAGTATGAGTATAGTACCTAGTTTCAAATTTAAGTTAGAACTCCAATCTAGGATAGGCTATTGAAACCAGCATCTCTATCTTGACTCACCCTCGATGGAGCGTGTGAGTGAGTTAGAGCTGGTTTTAATGAGTCTTAGACTTCTTTAGTTAGACATTACGAGCCTAGACATGCATAGGGTCAATGAAGTGGAACTCACCTTCTTACATGTGACATTCGGTTGAACTGTCATGGTTTGAGGGTTGGAACCACCTTTGATCAGTAGACTGCTTAGCTTGACGTATCACAACAATCTTATACACGTATCTTAATTCAAATCCTTTTAATTCATGTCACTTGTCACTTGTCTCTTGTCTCTCAGTCTCTTAAGTATTTCTACATGTCTTCTATTTTCTTCTATGTGTGAGAAGGCTTTGTAGTATTGCGTTGAACCAGTGAGGATGTTTCATTGAGCTTGTGATTAAACGCTATCATCATAATTCACTTGCATGCATATAATCCATACATACCTATACATATTGATTAGTTTCTAAAAGTGTATAACAAGATCCAATATTGGATCATTCTTCGAAACTGATTTATGTGTAAGGATTTTATCTATTCTCGTCATGCATACATATCATCCAAAGAAGACTATGCATATGGATTAGAATTAGGAAGTGTTTAAGAAGCTCCTTCAATGGACCATTCTTCCTTCCAAATTTGATTCATGTGTATGGTTCTCTTTCATTCTTATCATTCATGTTCATAAATCTAACTTGCACTCCTACATTCCCATTCCCATAATCCTTTCAACATCTCTCTCTTCTCCATACTCAACATTACTTTCACTTTCACGTCCTTAAACCTTCCAACATTCATTAGCTTCATACACCCTATGTGTGCCACGACCGAACCCGATCCACCCGAATTGCGATCACTTCCACATTTGAACCCGACGTGAAACACTACGTGGCATTTGCTTCTGATCTTGTTGCGAGGTTGTGATCCATATCCTTTGTTTCATATTTTTCATCCTCATCATATCATCATCATCATCATTCTTGAGTGTTGCACTAGATTTCTCATAGTATCATGCACATCTTCGCCGTGAAGTAAACACATTTGTGAGAGATCTAGAGAATCTTGCATCAGTTGCTCATTCACGTAAGATGGAGGAAGGATTCAAATCCCTTATTGTTGAGAAACAAGGCCAAAGAATAGTCTCTTATATGTTGAGAGAGAAGGGAAAATTCAATGGCATCAGCATCACAAGCTACTTAGATTTGTTTGAAGAGCAAGCTATGATTTTTGGTCTTCCCGAAGATCTTTTGATATCATTCTTTGAACGAATTGTTGATAGCTCTATCATAAACCGTGTCACTCAATATGATACTCTTCCTTGGAGTTATTTTAGAAAGGAGATGCTCAAAGAATTCTATCTTGAAGATTATAGCCAACATAATCGGGATGGATTCTTACGATGGGTCAATTCCCCAAAGCCTAGTAGCTCTATTACACACTTACAAAATGAGTATATTAGACGCTATGACCAACTTCCTGATGAGGATAAGATAACTTTGGAACATGATCTTGTGATCAATTTTCTTAAGCTTCTTCATCTTGAAACTCGTAGGGAAGTGAACGGCGATTAGAAGAGCCAGATAAGCACTATGGTCTTACTGACAATCGGCAAAAAGTGCATAAAGTAGTAGAGGCTGTAGCCCAAAGACATCAAAGACAATCCATGCTTTATGAGCAAACTAGTGTTCCTCAAGCTAGCCTTCCACAAACTAAGGAGCAAGTTAGAGAACAATCCCATGCTATGCTTTTTGACTCTACTCCTACTCCTCAAATGATGGAGCCTACTCAAGGTTTTAAAGTAGAGCCAAATAAAAGTGTAGTTGAACAATCTCAAGTGGAAATTCTCACTAAGCAAATGGAAAGTCTTATTGCTACACAATCCAATTTGGCCAAGACTATAGATGCTTTAAAATATAATTACACCAAAACTTTCCAAAATCAAATGAACCCAATGTCTTTTCAAGAGCCTTATCAACATGTTATAGCTACCAATCAAAATCCACAAGTAGCTCCTACTCAAGCATATCAAGTTCCTCCAATACAAAATCCTCATCCTCATGTGCAAAATCCTCAAATGTATCAAAACATATATCCTCAAGCTTCTCAAACAACTTTTCAAAATCCTCAAAATCAAAATTTTCAAAATCGTCAACCATATACTATGGAAGCTCCTCTTGCACCTCAAGCACCACATGCTGCTCCCCAAGCTCCTCAAATACATCAAATGCCTTATCAAAATCCAAATTATCCTGTTCAAGCAATTCCTTATCAACAAAATACTCAATTTCAAAATTTCCCACCACAAGTTAATCAAAATCCTCAAAATCAAAATGGTTTTGTGCGGGGCCCTCGTAGGTGTCCTTGGTGTGATTAATTAAAGCACTTTTTGAGAGATTGTGAACTATTGAAGGCTGCTAAGGAGCAACGACTAGTAATAGACATAGATAAGAAAATATGTGACTATCGATCTAGGCTACCTTTGCAAGGAAATTATGGTAAGGGAGGAATGAAAAAACACTATGAAAATATAACCATAACAAACGTAGGAACTAGAGGAATGAAACTAGAAGCTCTTGATGAACAACAAGTAGAATCAAGTAAACCCACAAAGGAAGGTGACTTTTCCATAGAGGCTTTAGTAAGAGCACGAGATGAGATTAGGAGAATAACGGCTTGGGAGTCACCGATAGCAGATCAATCTCTTATTTCTCACATATCCAATGTAGAAGAAAAATGAAAAAGAGATGAAGTTGAGCCTAGTGAGAGAAGAGTGATTCAAAAACAAACCTCAGAGGGAATAGAAACGATCATAGAGCAAGGAGAAACATCACAATGCAAAGATAAAAAACAAGAATCACAACCCAATGAACAAAAACAAGAGGAGAAACAAAAAGGGAAGAAGACAACGCAAAGAAAAACAGAACCAAAGCCTTTAGATAAACAAGAACAATCAAAACAAACTGAAGAACAAACACGAGAACATGAACAAAACCAAGATCGTGAGCAAAAATAGAAGAAACCAAAGAGAAAACCTAAAGCCATCTTGATTTCAGAAATTGAGAGAAAAATAGATCCTATGGAGATTTTAGATGACATTTTGCTTACACTAGTGTTGTACTTGGACACTTTAGTGTCCTGAAAAAGAGACAATGTTTGATGAATTTTTTAGATTAATAAAAGGAACCATTTATAAATGTAACTATGCAAGATGTTGGCATAAGGGTTGAATATTTTTAGAAAAATATAGTTTTTATCAAATGATATAAAAATTAATATTTATTCACTAATTTTATGATGCTAATTTCAATACTGGTGCAGAAATTACAGTGATGTAAGTTAGAGGTTTTTTTTATTAAAATCATGATCTTGTTATTTTCATTGGTCTAAATGCAATAAAATCTTTTATTTTATATATGTCAACATGTTTCTATCGATAATTAGAGATTTTTAATGAATTTTACTAGTTTTATGGCATAAAATGAAGCTCATTTGTGATATGACAATCTTATCATCTATGAATTATTTTGCAAAGTGATGGTATGAACACGCATCATTTTTTGTTATCAAAATACTATTTGATATTATTACAACTAAAAATATTTTTTTGACAACCTTAGGAGTCGAATTTCTATGTCGTTTCTTCAAGTTAAACAATACCACTGTTTTTCTACGCTAAGAAAAGGTCATTTTATGAGGAAATATTGCATATGCTACATGATTAAAGTTAACATGCTAGTTTTTTCTATATAAAATAGTTTATAATGCTTATAGAATTATTTGATTCATAATGTATACCTTATATCATTTAGAAAACCTAATTTTTTAGGATGAATTTTTATTCTCGATAGAGAGGATTATGACCATTCAATGAAATATTGAGATTTTTAGTGGTATGTGAGATACATACAAAATTATTGGTTCAAAGACATGTAGCATATCTTTATTCTACTATATGATGGTTTTTGAAATAAAACACAAACCAATTTAGTGTTTTTATGAATCAATATCATATAGAAGGCTGCTAAAGTGTATAACTATATAATGAGCACCCTATATTGTGCTAATTTTCTTATTATAAAAATGATTTTTCTAGTTCCCAAGACTTGTCTTAAATGATTATATGAAAATAAATTAACATTAGAAAAATGATTCCAATAGGAGGAAAATTCTTTTTATGGAGATATTTCTTTCTTCTCATATATAAGCTTACAGAAAAACTATTTTTCTCAATCATATTCAATCATTTGTATATTTTGAGTTATCAAAAAAGGTTATTTTTTTAAATATATATTGTTTATAGAGCATCTGGGTATAGATCTTTATGGGGCTTTAAGGTTTTCTCAAAATTTTATTTGATTAGTATGTGTGATTTTTTTTATTTATTAGAAAAAAGGACACTATAGTGTCCAGTTTTGGTACAACACTAGTAGTCAAGTGACTATGTCTTTAGAACAAGTTTTCTTTATTGCAAAGCTTGGTTTTAAAGATAACTTTATCGGCCTAATTAAAAGGAAGAGGTTTTCGTTTAATCGAGATACTGAGATGCAAGATTCTCTAGATCACGATCAAGCTATGAATGAAGCCTTAAACTTTGATGAATCTAATGAAGAGGACTTTGATGATGATGAAGTAAATGTTAATAAAAATTTATTAGGACCTATTCAACCTGACCATGAAAATCATGAAAACAATCCTGAAAGTCACTTTAAAAGAAAATTTTGTTCTAGAGGTACATCAGAGATGCATGTTAAAATAGGAAATGATAAGAACACTATCACTGTAAATGCATTAGTAGATTCTAGCTCCAAAATCAATGTGATTTCAAGAGAAGTCTATGATAAGTTTCGATGGCCCATAGATAAAGATTGTGGATGGCGTATGAGAACTGCAGATAATGGTGTAGGTACCCTATATGGAGCTTGTGCTAGTGTGCCCATATCCATAGGAGGAATCACAGAAGAGTTTCAATTTTTTATTCAAGATAAATGCTCCTATGAAGTTCTCTTAGGTCAACCCTTTATTTGTGAGAGTCGTATGGAAACTAAAGCCATGGATGATGGGTCTACCTATGCTAGATTTAAGTCTAAGGATGGAATGCAATCACTTCAAGTCATGACGGTAGGAGTGAATCATCCTAGGAATCGATTCTCAATTAGAAAGAAACCTATTGTTACTCAGGGTCATGAGCATGCTTGTAGTGATTGTGCACCTCGATTCATGTTTGGAGCTACATATGATCAAAATTTCAGATAGAATCCATTGTTGAGCGGGACAATAGTGGATATTGGTTTGACATCTCGCATCCAACCAACATGTACAATAGTTTGTCCCTTTTTTTTCCACATTCTAGATTAGATTTTCTTCATAAGAGTCGATTGTCCAAGTCTTTTATCCAAAAAACCCAAAAAAATTATAAAAACAACAAAATCATGGAACATGATGAGAACATTGAGCATGTGATTGAAACATCTCATTGTTTCTCTACTCTTGAGGAGTTAGAGTTATGTCTTCAACAAAATTCTAATTCCCATATTATTCTTCTTTCTTCGCTTGATGAGTATGCTCTAATCCAAGAGTATGCTCTCAATGTTGACAAGTGCTCAAAATTTAACCAAACACATGATGCCTTAGTTGAAACGAATTACAAAACTGTAGACAAAAAAATCAAACCTATAGCTCCACCATTACCTTAAGGAAGTAATGAAAAAATTATTGATGTGAAAAATGATCCAACTCTTCGGGATAAGAAAAACATAGGACATACATTCACGGATGAGACAATCAAACAGGTGAAAATTGGTAGAAATGATGACTTTCTTTTGCCAGCAAAGAGAGATAAATTTGAGAGAGTCATACGTAGCCATGGAAAAGCCTTTACTATGTATCCTCATGAGATTGGTTGTGTAGATCCTAAGCTAGTTGCACCCATGATAATCTTTACTATTCCACATATTCCATGGAATCTTCTTCCTATACTAGTTCCAAAGGCTCACTTACCTGAGCCAATGAAACTACTTAAGGAGAAGATAAGCATGAGAATTTTAGAGCCATCTTTTGCACCTTACTCAAACAGATGGTTCACTGTGCCTAAAAAGAATGGGAAACTACGTTTTATTCAAGATCTCCAACCTCTCAATAAAGTCACCATAAGGAACGTAGGAACAGGACCCATTGTAGATGAGTTTGCTGAATCATTTTCAGGACATTTGTTGGCATCATATGGGAAGACGCCAAGTACGAGCATGTATGCAGATCTAGCACTGAGGCAACCCATCAAATTTTTCCAATCCTTACACATATTAAAAGCGATTCTCATCACTAAAAACCATTGTAAATACCATTTCCCTTTTTTGTAGCTCCATTTTGTACAAGCCAAGGAGTCCTCGAGCTTGAGGAGCCTTAGAAGTAGTTTCCTACCAATTTTCATATTTTTTAGATCTCGTTTGAACCCTCAAATAAGCCTTGGAACCTAATTTTTAACTAGGCCGGACACTAGGTCTGGACAGGGCCAAAGCTAGTCAAAAACTATAAATAGAGCTAGAGAGCTCAATTTGGGAGAGATTCTTGTAGTTTTGAGCTTGTATGAGAACTTGGTTATAATAGAAGTGATTCCATTGTCTTACTCTCTTTGTTCTTGCCGTGTGTGCACGTGTGTGTGTATGTGTGTGCATGTTTGTGTGCTTTTCACTCACACATTTGTGCCTTCACTTGCTCGAGGTCTTCATACCATCCTCATGTCTTCCCAGATTGACATTAAAGGAGGTGCTACTCATCACTGAGCTACACCAAATTTTGGCGCCGTTGCCAGGGATTCGAGCTTTGAGGACGAGCGTGTGATGGTAAGAGGTAGAGAGGACGCGTTGGAATGGTAAGTAGTAGGTAAATTTCTTGTTTTTTTCTCCATCTCCATCTCCATCTTCATCTCCATCTTCATCTCCTTCACCACCTTATATTCCCACTTCCAAATCATTTCCCTCATTTGTTTTGTGCGAGTTTGAGAGAGAGCGAGTGTGTGTTCTTGTTTTTGTGTGCTTTTGCATGTTTCTTGCAGGTTTCAGCTCCATCATCATCTCCAGCAAGCTCAGCAAGTACGGAATCTCTCTGCACAAGCCTCGAGGCATCGAGCTCGAGCTATCGCGACACACCGAAAAGTTGCCCCAATCACGATTCTGAGTGCACCACGACACTGCGCAGCCCTAGAGCTCCTAGGATCACTAGGCAGAATAGAAAAATTCACCATATCCCGACCTATCAAGACACCTCGAGGTATCGTGACACTCCTAGGTATCGCGACACTCCCAGGTATCGCGACACCTCGACCTATCGTGACACTCCCAGGTATCGCGACACTCCCAGGTATCGCGACACCTCGACCTATCGCGACACTCCTAGGTATCGCAACACCTCGACCTATCACGACACTCCCAAGTATCGCGACACCTCGACCTATCGCGACACTCCCAAGTATCGCGACACCCCCAAGTATCGCGACACCTCGACCTATCGCGACACTCCCAAGTATCGCGACACCTCGACCTATCACGACACTCCCAAGTATCGCGACACTTCCACCTATCGCAACACCTCGACCCGACCTATCGCGATACATGGGCTTAACGCACAAAATTTTAGAGTGAATTAATTGAGTGAATTGAGGTATATTTGGGCTTAATTTTGGAAACATTGGGATAACATTAGAGCCTTAGGAGTGGGCAAAAGACCTAGAAACTAGGGAGGAATTTCCTGAACCCTGAGAGCCTGTTTTGACCCCTAGGTGCCTGAATGGTCATAACTTCACCATACGAACTCCGATTGATGAGATTTTAGAACATGTATTTTTAAGTTGACCTTTAGGTGGGACTAGGTGGTCATAAGATTTTGGGGGTACAGTGAGTTACTCCAAGGGGGGCCTGTAATTGTTGATGTGTGTCAGTCAATCCATTGTGGTAAAGGAGCTATATTAACTTGAGAACTTTTGCAAGAACATTGTGTGCAAGCAAGGCATTCCAAGGCAAGCTAGCAAGGGTGTGTACCAAGCTTGGGAGAAGGCTTCCTGGGCTTGTGCAGCAGTCTGAGCAACCAGAGGATTGAGGTTGGAAGTTCTCTCAACCCTCCTTTGTCAATTCCTAGCCTAGGCTAAGTATGACTTAGGTGTGGTAATTAATTAGGGCAACGTCACGCACGAATTAAGTCCAAGAGAATTAATCAACCAAGTGCAAGCATTAAGTAGGTCTTAAGTGTGAAAACCCTAAGGGACAAAAGTAAACTTGAATCGATCACTTATCAAGTGCGAAATTCACTTAAGTATTCCTGACGGCGTGATATCAGAGAAGATCATAAACATAATAATCAACCAAAAAGAACAAAGTGATTGGTGCCAATTAACCTGCAACGAGAGTGTACTTGGGACCAAGGGGGTAGAGAAACCAGGCATATGAACCTTAGGTCAGGCAGACACTTAGGCCGAGACAGACAAAGCCTCAGATCTTCTGAAGCTAGTATCAATCACACTGCTAGGTCTTGGGCCCAGCAGTTGAGTGATTACCCATACACTCCCCGATCAGAAACAAGTGATTTTGAAATGTCCTATAACATGGAGAGACCACTAGGTAGTTCAGGGGTGGCGTACCTAGAAAAGCCAGAAGGACCTTACAAGACTCAATTGGAATACATCAGGACTAATCATCTAGGTGCTCGCATCTACGAAGACGGCCTGAGAAGATTTGTGGTCCAGATTAAGAACCCCAATCAACCCCATGGATTAGAACACCCGGCAGTCAAGTTCGAAAATGGAGCATACCTAGATAAAGAGGGGACTATTTATGTAGTCACCACTCTTCCTGATAGAACAGACGAGTTTGGAAATGTGATTGCAGAGACCGACATGGGTGATATAGAGCAAGGGAACTTAGAGAGAGAGCCAAGAACTCCCCGTGGTAAATCCTTCTTGACCATAATCATGACTCCAGAGTGGATTCCACAGGATAATAAAAGCATAGATTTGCTTTTAAACCGAGAAACCGATGAGGCTTTTTGGAGATATAAACCTACCCAACCTCAGGAAGTAAGTGCTCTCACAATCTATGAGTTTAAAAACCCTGATAGCCCAGGCAAAGTAACCTACCTAGACAATACATTAGAGAGGATCTTCATGGTCACCGAGCATGGCAGACATGCCTATACATGGAAGGGTGAATTTGTTTTTCCCCAACCTCAGTCTAATGTGTCCTACAATCACCAAGGAGTTGGGACCTCCCAAGCTCATGGAGCTCAAAGAGATAGGAGTAGAGACAGACCTGAGGTAAGCTTTGCCAACTCCCTAGGAAGAGAAAGGATGAGAACAGGGACAGATAGGGAAGAAACCGAGAGACCTAGAGCCCCAAGGAACCAGAGAAATGCTGATGAATTCCCTTTGCCAAGGCCTAGAGAACACACTAGGGCTCTGAGACCAACACAACTGGTGAAGTCCATGAAGAATTACTTCAATGGCACTGGAGACCCTTATGACCATGTGGCAGAATTTAGGCAAGTCTTGAAAGCTGAATAGGTACAGGACCTGTTCACACAATATAATGCTTTTGGTCTAACCCTTAGGAACACTGCCCTTACGTGGTTTCAACCACTGAACGAGAGGCATTTAAGAAACATAGACCAGCTCCTAGAGGCATTTATCATTGAGTTTTCCAAGAGTGGCATAAGGCACAACACTTTCTCATTAATTCATAGCTTCAAGCAAACACCTCAAGAGACGGTCAGACTAGCAGGAAGACGGTTTATGCAATACCTAGAGAGGTGCCCAATGCCTCAGTTACCCACACCAGCCAAGCAAGTGGCTTTGTTCTTAGATGGATTGTTGAGCACCAAGCTCAGGTCATATGTGTATCTAAAGGACCCCAGAACTATAGAAGAGTGCGTGCGCATGTGCATAGACATTGAGGATAATCTAGGCAAGGAGTTAGAACTATCAAAAATCTATAAGGATTCGGATAGCTCTAGTAGCCTCTCATCTGGTCAATCCACATCCATTGAGGAACTTGCACAGAAGGTAGCTCAAAAATTAGGTGTCTCTAGCAAACAAATTGCAAGATTTGCACCAGTCAAGAGGTGCTATACTTGTGGAGGTGACCATATGGCAAGTGTTTGTCCTATTATTGCCCAATCCCAAGTGAATCCTAGTAGCCAGTACTGCACCATAGAGCGAAGGTACACCAACCACACCGCACAAGACTGCCCGTATAAAAAACAAACTGTCAGGCAAAATTACCCTCAGCCATATCCACAACAGGGTAGATACCAGAATCAGTACCCACCACAACAATACGGCAGACCACAACAATCTTATCAACCACCTTATCAAGGGCAATAGAGACCTCAACCAGTCCTAGCACAGCAACCCCCTACTCCAACCAATGTGATCCCAGTGAAATATGCATCTGCTGAAGAAAATCTGAATAGAGCCATAGTCCCAGTCACACCGTTGCTATCAGAAGTGATCCAAGTGACCATAGTTTCAACTCCACACATATTGATAGCCCACAGGCTTACTACATGCAGTCACCCGAGCATAACGAGTCATACTATTATGAAGACCCAAGTGAAAATAGTGGGGAGCCTGAGTATGCTAATGTCATGTACACAAATCCCAACTCTGGACCTCAACCTAGGCAGGTACGGCCCCCATTTCCTAGAGCACCATGCTTCAGATGCCAGGGAGATCACCTTATACGTGATTGCCCACTGCCTGCCCCTACACAACCCCAACCAGTGACAATTCAGGGCTTCTGTCAAGATTACGAAAAAGAGCATCTCTTACGAGATTGTCTGAAGAATCCCAATAACCTGCCAAAAATCACTCCTATCAACGTCATTGGACTAGTAGTAGACTCTATAGGAAGTGTAACTTCCACTGCCCCAGTGCATGTGGTCACTAGAGCTCAAGCCTTGCAGTAGACTCAAGGAGTAGGCTTGGGAAAGAACTTGGACAGAGAGTATAACTAAGAAAAGGACAAGAGCTTGGAGAGATAGCCGGGAAAGAATGAAAAGAAAATGGTCACAAAAAATGAGCGAACTTGAAGAAAGCTTGAGAGAAACCAAAGCAAAGATAAGTGAACTCGCATCTCAAAACCACTCTCACAGCACCCCTCCACCACCGTTTCCATCTCCCTCCAACCCATCACCTTCCATTCCCCAACATTCTAATCCACCACACGTAACCCACCCACCACCCAGAGTAGCATCAATCCTAGCGGATCCCACTCCTGAGGATCTAGACATGATGCTTAAAGCATATCAGGCCACAATCCAGGAAGGGCCAAACGTGACAGATCATGATAAATGTTACCCTAGAGCCGATCTAGAAATAGAGAGAACAAAGCTTTGTGCTAAGATGGTCAAATTGGCGCAAGCCATGTTTGAAGCCAGTCGCTTGTTCAATGGCTCTAGCTCCACTAGAACACCATTGCATTTTGACGGTCTATTGGATAGATTGGAAAGGATACTTGCAAAGTCTGGGAAAGGAGCCTCCTCCCAGCTTGAGGGGAGTGCAAGAGATAGAATAAGCTTTCCTCCCGAGGAAGCTTATGTGCCTAACTCCACTGAACCAGACACTTCTTCTTCTATGAATAGGTATTCACCAGAGTTCCTGAGAGAGATTAAAGAAGAGAAGTGGGCAAAGGAAAGTGAAGTCCCTCCTCCCATTGAACTTGTGGATGATGCACATGATCAATTCCCACAGGACATCCCGTCCATTTATGAAGAGCAGGAGAGTGCCCAATCTCATGAGAGATTAGATTTTGAGTCTAATTCCTTGCAAGAGCTACCACATTTCACAGGCCCATGGGAAACCAAGTCAACTTGCATGAGAGCACCCACGGTCATGATAAGAAACGAAGGTTCGATCACACCTAGGAATACTGAGGTAGTAAAGAACACTAAAGTGCAGTGCAATCTCACTTTAGAAAAGCTACTCAATGTTAAGCCAGAAGTGTGGAAACACGTACCCAAACAAGTGCCAGACCTAGCGAAATCGCGTTCCCAGGTGGGATCACATAGAACAGTGCCAGAAATACCATTGGATAAGATAGGAGTCATGAGTGAAGGAGAAGAAGGAAATACCTATCTCCCAGTTACCCATCAGGGATACACAACCAAGGCAATTTTGGACTTAGGTGCAGGAGTTGCAATTGCTACCACTTCCTTATGGAAGCGTTGGGGCAAGCCAACACTCAGGCCAACGAGAATGAAATTGCAGATGGCCGATGGTCACATTGAAAGGCCCTTAGGATTGCTAGAAGGAATAACTCTCACTACATGTGGTGTTGAGTTTGAGTATACTTTTGCTATATGCGACTTTAGCAAAAACCAAGCCTACGAGATGATTTTGGGAAGGCCATTTATGCGGCAATTGCAAGTGGTACAGGATTGGGGAACCAATTCATTATACTTGCAACACTTAGGTGTTACAACCAAAGTCAATCTCAAGGATTACTCTCATAGAGACATACCGCCCATTCAATGGAATCCCATCCATAGAGCCAAGGATGACATGGAGTCAGTGCATTCCATAGGATCAGGATCCTCATGGATGCATGAAGACACCCACTTATGGATGTGCAAAGTGGCAGTAGAAGAGGAGAAAAGAGAGAAAGCCAGAGAGATAGGTGCAAAGGAAACCCATAGATCAATCCAAGACCCGGCCTATGCACCCATAATTTTCCCTGACGAAGAATTTGAGCCTCACGGCTGGGCTGAAATTTTAGCAACAATGGATGTAGCCATCAATGAAGAATAATGGACACCCCACTGTGATGAGGATGGCTATGACATTTCAGTATTTTCAATAGAACCGATCATGGGAGATGCAGTGTTAGAAGAATGCGAACCTAGCCCTGATGCATTTAAGGATGCAAGTGACTCCGACCTAGAGTCAATCATCATGGACCCACCGTTTGCATCAGAGGGAGAATACTTCTATGAGGTAGAAGTTCACCCTCAGAGACATGAAGAGCTCATGAATGAGGTGAGATTAACCACACAAGTGACCACCAAGAGTGAGGGAAAGAAAAGAAAGAAGAAAGAAGCCACACCGGAGGAAGAGGAGTCCTTGTTTGAGGTGCCGGAAAATTTCAAGAAGTATGAGATAGAAGATAGAAGAGTCATGGTAAGAATGCCTAAACGTGAGGCACAATCAGGAGAGGCCTATGATAGCAAGGAAACTACTAAGAAAATATTTGTAGCCGTAGAAGAAGGAGAAGAAAGATGCACCTACATAGGACATGACCTGACGGAAGAAGAAGAGCAAGAGTTGATAGCTTTGCTAAGGGAGTATCGAGATGTATTCACTTGGAGCTACAAGGACCTGAAAGGTGTAGACCCTGACATATGCTCACATACGATCCCCATGACTTCATAGGCTAGGCCCTCTAAGCAAAAGCCATACACATACAATGACAACTATGCGGCCAAGATCAAGGAAGAGATAGATCGCTTGGTTGAAGCTGGATTTATCTATGAAATTGAGCATACTAAATGGGTATCCCCCATTGTAGTGGTGCCCAAAAAGAATGGCAAATTACGTGCATGCATTAACTTGAAGAAGGTTAACGCAGCCACTATCAGGGATAGTTATCCGCTTCCGATCACCGAGCATCTATTAGAAAGGGTAGCAGGCAAGGAAGCATACAGTTTCCTAGATGGGTTCTCTGGCTACAATCAAGTAGCCATTGCACCAGAAGATCAGCATAAGACGGCTTTTGCCATAGAGTGGGGCATATTTGCCTTTCGGGTAATGCCATTCGGGCTTACCAATGCACCTGCTACCTTTCAAAGATTGATGTGTCACGTGTTTAAAGAGTTCTTGAGGAAGAACTTGGAAGTCTATGTTGATGATCTATGCGCTCATTCCAACATTAGACAAACTCATATACCCGAACTCAAGAAAATCTTTGACAAATGTAGAGAATATCAAGTCTGCTTGAACCTAGAAAAGTGTGTTTTCATGGTCAGGCAAGGCAAGATCCTAGGACATATAGTGTCAAAGAACGGCATATCCATTGACGAAGAGAAAGTGAGAGCCATTGCAGAACTACCTAGGCCAAGGAATGTCAAGGAGGTACAGACCTTCATGGGGCATTGTGGTTACTACCGCCGGTTCATTCACATGTATGCCCTCATTCACATGTATGCCCTCATTGCAAAGCCTCTGTATGCCCTTCTAACTAACTTTGAGTGGACTGATGAGTGTGAGAACTCTTTCACAGAGATCAAACGAAGATTGTGCTCAGCACCAATCTTGACCACACCAGATTGGAATAAGCCATTCCATGTCCATGTAGATGCATCCAATTATGCAATTGGATGCGTGCTAGCATAACCTACGGGTGAAGGTAATATGGATATTCCAACTGCCTATGCCAGTAGACAACTGAATGCAGCTGAACAAAATTATACCACCATTGAACGGGAGGGGTTAGGCATGGTATACGCAGTTAAAAAGTTTAGACACTATTTTCTTGCAAATAAGTTTAAATTTTTTACTGACCATCAAGCTCTGTTGTACTTGGTAAACAAGCCATGCAATACAGGAAGATTAGTAAGATGGTTCCTCTTACTAATGGAATACGACTTTGAGGTAGTGGTGAGAAAAGGCAAGACTCATTTGAGAGCAGATCATCTCTCAAGGCTCACATCAGGAGAGGCCCCACAAGGAGTGTCAGATGACCTACCTGATGCTTACTTGTTTAATTTGGAAGTTGTACCGCAGTGGGGTAAGCCATTAGTGCTAGTATTGACATACGGTCCTAATCACCCGGTAATGCACACAGAAGATAGAGCGATAGTAAGAGCTCAAAAGTATCAAATCTTGGCAAGAAGTATGTACAAACATACGGAGCAAGGAGTATTGGCCTGTTGTGTGGAAGAGGACGAGTACGCTAAGTGGTTGCCGCACATGTAGGTGCATTAGAGCAACACTACTCAAAACAACGAACCCTACAGACCCTAAGGAGACTAGGAGTGAATTGGCCAACCATGGAAGTTGATGTCCATAGAATGTGCAAAGAATGCTCAATCTGCTGCACTAAACCACCAGTGGAACATGCCACTCTTTCTCGAGTGTCTTTAGTGCCAGATTGGAGTGAACCATTAGTAGCCTTCTTGAGCACGAAAACATTCCCTCAAGTTATGACTTTGGCCAGACAAAGAAGTTTGGAACAAGAAGCCTTGGATTACACAATCATTGGTGATAATTTATACAAACGTGGTAAAGATGGTTACCTAAGACTGTGTGTTCATGAGAGGGAATACCTCAAGATATTAGAGACTGCTCACCAAGGTGTAGCAGGAGGACACTTCGGTCCAGATAGGGTGATCAAGGCAATACTATTTGCAGGATTTCGGTGGCCCACCCTTCACATGGATGCACATACCTATGTGAAGAGGTGTGAGGTTTGTCAGCGAACCCAGTATCCCATACGCAAGGATGAGATGCCATTGAAGCCTATGATGGGTGGACGTGCATTCTCTAAGTGGGGAATAGACTTTGTGGGTCCTATTAATCCCCCAGCTAAGGGTTCACATGCTGAGTATATCATCGTGGCCACAAACTATCTAACCAAGTGGGTAGAAGTGAAAGCCACTACAAAAAATAATGCTCAAACAACAGCAAAGTTCTTATTTGAAAATGTGTTCACTAGATACGGATTGCCAATAGAATTAGTAAGTGATAGAGGCACACACTTGTTGAATGAAGTCATAGAAAACCTTCTCCAAGAATTCTTGGTAGTACATAAGAAGTCTGCTCCCTATCACCCACAAGCTAATGGCCAGGCTGAGAGCACAAATAAGATCTTATG